>JAVIAB010000159.1:32896366-33148866 GCA_032433765.1 Megaustenia siamemsis | reverse complement strand
GAGACAGCACCCAATGAAAGGCGCTCCATGGTAACCAACCTTCGATGTGGAGACAGCACCCAATGAAAGGTGCTCCATGGTAACCAACCTTCGATGTGGAGACAGCATCCAATAAAAGGCGCTCTATGGTAACCAACCTTCGATGTGGAGACAGCACCCAATGAAAGGCGCTCTATGGTAGCCAACCTTCGATGTGGAGACAGCACCCAATGAAAGGCGCTCTATGGTAACCAACCTTCGATGTGGAGACAGCACACAATGAAAGGCGCTCCATGGTAGCCAACCTTCGATGTGGAGACAGCACCCCATGAAAGGCGCTCTATGGTAGCCAACCTTCGATGTGGAGACAGCACCCAATGAAAGGCGCTCCATGGTAACCAACCTTCGATGTGGAGACAGCACCCAATTAAAGGCGCTCCATGGTAACCAACCTTCGATGTGGAGACAGCACCCAATGAAAGGCGCTCCATGGTAACCAACCTTCGATGTGGAGACAGCATCCAATAAAATGCGCTCTATGGTAACCAACCTTCGATGTGGAGACAGCACCCAATGAAAGGCGCTCTATGGTAGCCAACCTTCGATGTGGAGACAGCACACAATGAAAGGCGCTCTATGGTAGCCAACCTTCGATGTGGAGACAGCACCCACTGAAAGAAATATGTCCTGTTGAACGTTTATTGGATCCACGCTATTTTCCTTTTGATATACCACTCTTGATGTTCTTACTTTGTCTATTATATTCAATATTTAAAAGAAGCGGCATCGTGTATTTTCTTTTGACAAATACTGCCACTTTTTTGTTTAATTAAATCATACTTGTATTAGGTCTTTGTATAATTATCTATCGGTGTGTGATTTCGTTATTCCTTAAATATCTCTCATTTTGTTCATCTATCGATTAGTCAAATCTTACATATTTCTTGTCTGTCCACATGTCAAATGGCCAAATCTTACATGTTTCTTGTCTGTCAACCTGACAAGTGGTCAAATCTTACATATTTCTTGTCTGTCCACCTGACGAGTGGTCAAATCTTACATGTTTCTTGTCTGTCCAAGTGACGAGTGGTCAAATCTTACATATTTCTTGTCTGTCCACCTGACGAGTGGTCAAATCTTACATGTTTCTTGTCTGTCCACCTGACGAGTGGTCAAATCTTACATATTTCTTGTCTGTCCACCTGACGAGTGGTCAAATCTTACATGTTTCTTGTCTGTCCACCTGACGAGTGGTCAAATCTTACATATTTCTTGTCTGTCCACCTGACGAGTGGTCAAATCTTACATATTTCTTGTCTGTCCACCTGACGAGTGGTCAAATCTTACATGTTTCTTGTCTGTCCACCTGACGAGTGGTCAAATCTTACATATTTCTTGTCTGTCCACCTGACGAGTGGTCAAATCTTACATATTTCTTGTCTGTCCACCTGACGAGTGGTCAAATCTTACATATTTCTTGTCTGTCCACCTGACGAGTGGCCAAATCTTACATATTTCTTGTCTTTCCACCTGACGAGTGGTCAAATCTTACATGTTTCTTGTCTGTCCACTTGTCGAATGGCCAAATCTTACATATTTCTTGTCTGTCCACTTGTCGAATGGCCAAATCTTACATATTTCTTGTCTGTCCATTTGTGGAATGGTCAAATCTTACATATTTCTTGTCTGTACACCTGACGAGCAGTCAAATCTTACATATTTCTTGTCTGTCCACCTGACGAGTGGCCAAATCTTACTTATTTCTTGTCTTTCCACCTGACGAGTGGTCAAATCTTACATGTTTCTTGTCTGTCCACCTGACGAGTGGTCAAATCTTACATATTTCTTGTCTGTCCACCTGACGAGTGGTCAAATCTTACATGTTTCTTGTCTGTCCACCTGACGAGTGGTCAAATCTTACATATTTCTTGTCTGTCCACCTGACGAGTGGTCAAATCTTACATATTTCTTGTCTGTCCACCTGACGAGTGGTCAAATCTTACATATTTCTTGTCTGTCCACCTGACGAGTGGTCAAATCTTACATGTTTCTTGTCTGTCCACCTGACGAGTGGACAAATCTTACATATTTCTTGTCTGTCCACCTGACGAGTGGTCAAATCTTACATGTTTCTTGTCTGTCCACCTGACGAGTGGTCAAATCTTACATATTTCTTGTCTGTCCACCTGACGAGTGGTCAAATCTTACATATTTCTTGTCTGTCCACCTGACGAGTGGTCAAATCTTACATATTTCTTGTCTGTCCACCTGACGAGTGGCCAAATCTTACATATTTCTTGTCTTTCCACCTGACGAGTGGTCAAATCTTACATGTTTCTTGTCTGTCCACTTGTCGAATGGCCAAATCTTACATATTTCTTGTCTGTCCACTTGTCGAATGGCCAAATCTTACATATTTCTTGTCTGTCCACTTGTCGAATGGCCAAATCTTACATATTTCTTGTCTGTCCACTTGTCGAATGGCCAAATCTTACATATTTCTTGTCTGTCCACTTGTCGAATGGCCAAATCTTACATATTTCTTGTCTGTCCACCTGTGAAATGGCCAAATCTTACATATTTCTTGTCTGTCCACTTGTCGAATGGCCAAATCTTACATATTTCTTGTCTGTCCACCTGTGGAATGGCCAAATCTTACATATTTCTTGTCTGTCCACCTGTGGAATGGCCAAATCTTACATATTTCTTGTCTGTCCACTTGTCGAATGGCCAAATTTTACATATTTCTTGTCTGTCCACTTGTTGAATGGCCAAATCTTACATATTTCTTGTCTGTCCACCTGTGGAATGGCCAAATCTTACATATTTCTTGTCTGTCGACCTGTGGAATGGCCAAATCTTACATATTTCTGGTCTGTCCATTTGTGGAATGGCTAAATCTTACATATTTCTGGTCTGTCCATATGTGGAATGGCCAAATCTTACATATTTCTTGTCTGTCCACCTGACGAATGGCCAAATTTTACATATTTCTTGTCTGTCCACTTGTGGAATGGCCAAATTTTACATATTTCTTGTCTGTCCACTTGTGGAATGGCCAAATCTTACATATTTCTTGTCTGTCCACTTGTGGAATGGCCAAATTTTACATATTTCTTGTCTGTCCACTTGTGGAATGGCCAAATCTTACATATTTCTTGTCTGTCCACTTGTGGAATGGCCAAATCTTACATATTTCTTGTCTGTCCACTTGTGGAATGGCCAAATTTTACATATTTCTTGTCTGTCCACTTGTCGAATGGCCAAATCTTACATATTTCTTGTCTGTCCACCTGACGAATGGCCAAATCTTACATATTTCTTGTCTGTCCACTTGTCGAATGGCCAAATCTTACATATTTCTTGTCTGTCCATTTGTGGAATGGTCAAATCTTACATATTTCTTGTCTGTACACCTGACGAGCAGTCAAATCTTACATATTTCTTGTCTGTCCACCTGACGAGTGGCCAAATCTTACATATTTCTTGTCTTTCCACCTGACGAGTGGTCAAATCTTACATGTTTCTTGTCTGTCCACCTGTCGAATGGCCAAATCTTACATATTTCTTGTCTGTCCACTTGTCGAATGGCCAAATCTTACATATTTCTTGTCTGTCCATTTGTGGAATGGCCAAATCTTACATATTTCTTGTCTGTCCACCTGAGGAATGGTCAAATCTTACATATTTCTTGTCTGTCCACTTGTCGAATGGCCAAATCTTACATATTTCTTGTCTGTCCACCTGTGGAATGGCCAAATCTTACATATTTCTTGTCTGTCCACCTGACGAATGGCCAAATCTTACATATTTCTTGTCTGTCCACCTAACGAATGGCCAAATCTTACATATTTCTTGTCTGTCCATTTGTCGAATGGCCAAATCTTACATATTTCTTGTCTGTCCATTTGTGGAATGGCCAAATCTTACATATTTCTTGTCTGTCCACCTGTGGAATGGCCAAATCTTTCATATTTCTTGTCTGTCCACTTGTCGAATGGCCAAATCTTACATATTTCTTGTCTGTCCATTTGTGGAATGGCCAAATCTTACATATTTCTTGTCTGTCCACTTGTCGAATGGCCAAATCTTACATATTTCTTGTCTGTCCACCTGTGGAATGGCCAAATCTTACATATTTCTTGTCTGTCCACCTGTGGAATGGCCAAATCTTACATATTTCTTGTCTGTCCACTTGTCGAATGGCCAAATTTTACATATTTCTTGTCTGTCCACTTGTTGAATGGCCAAATCTTACATATTTCTTGTCTGTCCACCTGTGGAATGGCCAAATCTTACATATTTCTTGTCTGTCCACCTGTGGAATGGCCAAATCTTACATATTTCTGGTCTGTCCATTTGTGGAATGGCCAAATCTTACATATTTCTTGTCTGTCCACCTGTGGAATGGCTAAATCTTACATATTTCTGGTCTGTCCATTTGTGGAATGGCCAAATCTTACATATTTCTTGTCTGTCCACCTGACGAATGGCCAAATTTTACATATTTCTTGTCTGTCCACTTGTGGAATGGCCAAATTTTACAAATTTCTTGTCTGTCCACTTGTGGAATGGCCAAATCTTACATATTTCTTGTCTGTCCACTTGTCGAATGGCCAAATCTTACATATTTCTTGTCTGTCCACTTGTCGAATGGCCAAATTTTACATATTTCTTGTCTGTCCACTTGTCGAATGGCCAAATCTTACATATTTCTTGTCTGTCCACCTGACGAATGGCCAAATCTTACATATTTCTTGTCTTTCCACCTGTCGAATGGCCAAATCTTACATATTTCTTGTCTGTCCACCTGTGGAATGGCCAAATCTTACATATTTCTTGTCTTTCCACCTGACGAGTGGCCAAATCTTACATATTTCTTGTCTGTCCACCTGTGGAATGGCCAAATCTTACATATTTCTTGTCTGTCCACCTGTGGAATGGCCAAATCTTACATATTTCTTGTCTTTCCACCTGACGAATGGCCAAATCTTACATATTTCTTGTCTGTCCACCTGTGGAATGGCCAAATCTTACATATTTCTTGTCTTTCCACCTGACGAATGGCCAAATCTTACATATTTCTTGTCTGTCCACCTGTGGAATGGCCAAATCTTACATATTTCTTGTCTTTCCACCTGACGAATGGCCAAATCTTACATATTTCTTGTCTGTCCACCTGTGGAATGGCCAAATCTTACATATTTCTTGTCTGTCCACCTGACGAATGGCCAAATCTTACATATTTCTTGTCTGTCCACCTGTGGAATGGCCAAATCTTACATATTTCTTGTCTGTCCACCTGACGAATGGCCAAATCTTACATATTTCTTTTCTGTCCACCTGACGAATGGCCAAATCTTACATATTTCTTGTCTGTCCACCTGTGGAATGGCCAAATCTTACATATTTCTTGTCTGTCCACCTGTGGAATGGCCAAATCTTACATATTTCTTGTCTGTCCACCTGTGGAATGGCCAAATCTTACATATTTCTTGTCTGTCCACTTGTCGAATGGCCAAATCTTACATATTTCTTGTCTGTCCATTTGTGGAATGGCCAAATCTTACATATTTCTTGTCTGTCCACTTGTCGAATGGCCAAATCTTACATATTTCTTGTCTGTCCACCTGTGGAATGGCCAAATCTTACATATTTCTTGTCTGTCCATCTGTGGAATGGCCAAATCTTACATATTTCTTGTCTGTCCACTTGTCGAATGGCCAAATTTTACATATTTCTTGTCTGTCCACTTGTTGAATGGCCAAATCTTACATATTTCTTGTCTGTCCACCTGTGGAATGGCCAAATCTTACATATTTCTTGTCTGTCCACCTGTGGAATGGCCAAATCTTACATATTTCTGGTCTGTCCATTTGTGGAATGGCCAAATCTTACATATTTCTTGTCTGTCCACCTGTGGAATGGCTAAATCTTACATATTTCTGGTCTGTCCATTTGTGGAATGGCCAAATCTTACATATTTCTTGTCTGTCCACCTGACGAATGGCCAAATTTTACATATTTCTTGTCTGTCCACTTGTGGAATGGCCAAATTTTATAAATTTCTTGTCTGTCCACTTGTGGAATGGCCAAATCTTACATATTTCTTGCCTGTCCACTTGTCGAATGGCCAAATCTTACATATTTCTTGTCTGTCCACTTGTCGAATGGCCAAATTTTACATATTTCTTGTCTGTCCACTTGTCGAATGGCCAAATCTTACATATTTCTTGTCTGTCCACCTGACGAATGGCCAAATCTTACATATTTCTTGTCTGTCCACCTGTCGAATGGCCAAATCTTACATATTTCTTGTCTGTCCACCTGTGGAATGGCCAAATCTTACATATTTCTTGTCTTTCCACCTGACGAATGGCCAAATCTTACATATTTCTTGTCTGTCCACCTGTGGAATGGCCAAATCTTACATATTTCTTGTCTGTCCACCTGACGAATGGCCAAATCTTACATATTTCTTGTCTGTCCACCTGTGGAATGGCCAAATCTTACATATTTCTTGTCTGTCCACCTGACGAATGGCCAAATCTTACATATTTCTTGTCTGTCCACTTGTCGAATGGCCAAATCTTACATATTTCTTGTCTGTCCATTTGTGGAATGACCAAATCTTACATATTTCTTGTCTGTACACCTGACGAGCAGTCAAATCTTACATATTTCTTGTCTGTCCACCTGACGAGTGGCCAAATCTTACTTATTTCTTGTCTTTCCACCTGACGAGTGGTCAAATCTTACATGTTTCTTGTCTGTCCACCTGACGAGTGGTCAAATCTTACATATGTCTTGTCTGTCCACCTGACGAATGGCCAAATCTTACATATTTCTTGTCTGTCCACTTGTCGAATGGCCAAATCTTACATATTTCTTGTCTGTCCATTTGTGGAATGGTCAAATCTTACATATTTCTTGTCTGTACAACTGACGAGCAGTCAAATCTTACATATTTCTTGTCTGTCCACCTGACGAGTGGCAAAATCTTACATATTTCTTGTCTTTCCACCTGACGAGTGGTCATATCTTACATGTTTCTTGTCTGTCCACCTGTCGAATGGCCAAATCTTACATATTTCTTGTCTGTCCACTTGTCGAATGGCCAAATCTTACATATTTCTTGTCTGTCCATTTGTGGAATGGCCAAATCTTACATATTTCTTGTCTGTCCACCTGAGGAATGGTCAAATCTTACATATTTCTTGTCTGTCCACTTGTCGAATGGCCAAATCTTACATATTTCTTGTCTGTCCACCTGACGAATGGCCAAATCTTACATATTTCTTGTCTGTCCACCTAACGAATGGCCAAATCTTACATATTTCTTGTCTGTCCATTTGTCGAATGGCCAAATCTTACATATTTCTTGTCTGTCCATTTGTGGAATGGCCAAATCTTACATATTTCTTGTCTGTCCACCTGTGGAATGGCCAAATCTTACATATTTCTTGTCTGTCCACTTGTCGAATGGCCAAATCTTACATATTTCTTGTCTGTCCATTTGTGGAATGGCCAAATCTTACATATTTCTTGTCTGTCCACTTGTCGAATGGCCAAATCTTACATATTTCTTGTCTGTCCACCTGTGGAATGGCCAAATCTTACATATTTTTTGTCTGTCCACCTGTGGAATGGCCAAATCTTACATATTTCTTGTCTGTCCACTTGTCGAATGGCCAAATCTTACATATTTCTTGTCTGTCCATTTGTGGAATGGCCAAATCTTACATATTTCTTGTCTGTCCACTTGTTGAATGGCCAAATCTTACATATTTCTTGTCTGTCCACCTGTGGAATGGCCAAATCTTACATATTTCTTGTCTGTCCACCTGTGGAATGGCCAAATCTTACATATTTCTTGTCTGTCCACTTGTCGAATGGCCAAATCTTACATATTTCTTGTCTGTCCACTTGTCGAATGGCCAAATCTTACATATTTCTTGTCTGTCCACTTGTCGAATGGCCAAATCTTACATATTTCTTGTCTGTCCACCTGTGGAATGGCCAAATCTTACATATTTCTTGTCTGTCCACTTGTCGAATGGCCAAATCTTACATATTTCTTGTCTGTCCATTTGTGGAATGGTCAAATCTTACATATTTCTTGTCTGTACACCTGACGAGCAGTCAAATCTTACATATTTCTTGTCTGTCCACCTGACGAGTGGCCAAATCTTACATATTTCTTGTCTTTCCACCTGACGAGTGGTCAAATCTTACATGTTTCTTGTCTGTCCACCTGTCGAATGGCCAAATCTTACATATTTCTTGTCTGTCCACTTGTCGAATGGCCAAATCATACATATTTCTTGTCTGTCCATTTGTGGAATGGCCAAATCTTACATATTTCTTGTCTGTCCACTTGTCGAATTGCCAAATCTTACATATTTCTTGTCTGTCCACCTGTGGAATGGCCAAATCTTACATACTTCTTGTCTGTCCACCTGACGAATGGCCAAATCTTACATATTTCTTGTCTGTCCATTTGTGGAATGGCCAAATCTTACATATTTCTTGTCTGTCCATTTGTCGAATGGCCAAATCTTACATATTTCTTGTCTGTCCATTTGTGGAATGGCCAAATCTTACATATTTCTTGTCTGTCCACCTGTGGAATGGCCAAATCTTACATATTTCTTGTCTGTCCACTTGTCGAATGGCCAAATCTTACATATTTCTTGTCTGTCCATTTGTGGAATGGCCAAATCTTACATATTTCTTGTCTGTCCACTTGTCGAATGGCCAAATCTTACATATTTCTTGTCTGTCCACCTGTGGAATGGCCAAATCTTACATATTTCTTGTCTGTCCACCTGTGGAATGGCCAAATCTTACATATTTCTTGTCTGTCCACTTGTCGAATGGCCAAATTTTACATATTTCTTGTCTGTCCACTTGTTGAATGGCCAAATCTTACATATTTCTTGTCTGTCCACCTGTGGAATGGCCAAATCTTACATATTTCTTGTCTGTCGACCTGTGGAATGGCCAAATCTTACATATTTCTGGTCTGTCCATTTGTGGAATGGCTAAATCTTACATATTTCTGGTCTGTCCATATGTGGAATGGCCAAATCTTACATATTTCTTGTCTGTCCACCTGACGAATGGCCAAATTTTACATATTTCTTGTCTGTCCACTTGTGGAATGGCCAAATTTTACATATTTCTTGTCTGTCCACTTGTGGAATGGCCAAATCTTACATATTTCTTGTCTGTCCACTTGTGGAATGGCCAAATTTTACATATTTCTTGTCTGTCCACTTGTGGAATGGCCAAATCTTACATATTTCTTGTCTGTCCACTTGTGGAATGGCCAAATCTTACATATTTCTTGTCTGTCCACTTGTGGAATGGCCAAATTTTACATATTTCTTGTCTGTCCACTTGTCGAATGGCCAAATCTTACATATTTCTTGTCTGTCCACCTGACGAATGGCCAAATCTTACATATTTCTTGTCTGTCCACTTGTCGAATGGCCAAATCTTACATATTTCTTGTCTGTCCATTTGTGGAATGGTCAAATCTTACATATTTCTTGTCTGTACACCTGACGAGCAGTCAAATCTTACATATTTCTTGTCTGTCCACCTGACGAGTGGCCAAATCTTACATATTTCTTGTCTTTCCACCTGACGAGTGGTCAAATCTTACATGTTTCTTGTCTGTCCACCTGTCGAATGGCCAAATCTTACATATTTCTTGTCTGTCCACTTGTCGAATGGCCAAATCTTACATATTTCTTGTCTGTCCATTTGTGGAATGGCCAAATCTTACATATTTCTTGTCTGTCCACCTGAGGAATGGTCAAATCTTACATATTTCTTGTCTGTCCACTTGTCGAATGGCCAAATCTTACATATTTCTTGTCTGTCCACCTGTGGAATGGCCAAATCTTACATATTTCTTGTCTGTCCACCTGACGAATGGCCAAATCTTACATATTTCTTGTCTGTCCACCTAACGAATGGCCAAATCTTACATATTTCTTGTCTGTCCATTTGTCGAATGGCCAAATCTTACATATTTCTTGTCTGTCCATTTGTGGAATGGCCAAATCTTACATATTTCTTGTCTGTCCACCTGTGGAATGGCCAAATCTTACATATTTCTTGTCTGTCCACTTGTCGAATGGCCAAATCTTACATATTTCTTGTCTGTCCATTTGTGGAATGGCCAAATCTTACATATTTCTTGTCTGTCCACTTGTCGAATGGCCAAATCTTACATATTTCTTGTCTGTCCACCTGTGGAATGGCCAAATCTTACATATTTCTTGTCTGTCCACCTGTGGAATGGCCAAATCTTACATATTTCTTGTCTGTCCACTTGTCGAATGGCCAAATTTTACATATTTCTTGTCTGTCCACTTGTTGAATGGCCAAATCTTACATATTTCTTGTCTGTCCACCTGTGGAATGGCCAAATCTTACATATTTCTTGTCTGTCCACCTGTGGAATGGCCAAATCTTACATATTTCTGGTCTGTCCATTTGTGGAATGGCCAAATCTTACATATTTCTTGTCTGTCCACCTGTGGAATGGCTAAATCTTACATATTTCTGGTCTGTCCATTTGTGGAATGGCCAAATCTTACATATTTCTTGTCTTTCCACCTGACGAATGGCCAAATTTTACATATTTCTTGTCTGTCCACTTGTGGAATGGCCAAATTTTACAAATTTCTTGTCTGTCCACTTGTGGAATGGCCAAATCTTACATATTTCTTGTCTGTCCACTTGTCGAATGGCCAAATCTTACATATTTCTTGTCTGTCCACCTGTGGAATGGCCAAATCTTACATATTTCTTGTCTGTCCACCTGACGAATGGCCAAATCTTACATATTTCTTGTCTGTCCACCTAACGAATGGCCAAATCTTACTTATTTCTTGTCTGTCCATTTGTCGAATGGCCAAATCTTACATATTTCTTGTCTGTCCATTTGTGGAATGGCCAAATCTTACATATTTCTTGTCTGTCCACCTGTGGAATGGCCAAATCTTACATATTTCTTGTCTGTCCACTTGTCGAATGGCCAAATCTTACATATTTCTTGTCTGTCCATTTGTGGAATGGCCAAATCTTACATATTTCTTGTCTGTCCACTTGTCGAATGGCCAAATCTTACATATTTCTTGTCTGTCCACCTGTGGAATGGCCAAATCTTACATATTTTTTGTCTGTCCACCTGTGGAATGGCCAAATCTTACATATTTCTTGTCTGTCCACTTGTCGAATGGCCAAATTTTACATATTTCTTGTCTGTCCACTTGTTGAATGGCCAAATCTTACATATTTCTTGTCTGTCCACCTGTGGAATGGCCAAATCTTACATATTTCTTGTCTGTCCACCTGTGGAATGGCCAAATCTTACATATTTCTTGTCTGTCCACTTGTCGAATGGCCAAATCTTACATATTTCTTGTCTGTCCACTTGTCGAATGGCCAAATCTTACATATTTCTTGTCTGTCCACTTGTCGAATGGCCAAATCTTACATATTTCTTGTCTGTCCACCTGTGGAATGGCCAAATCTTACATATTTCTTGTCTGTCCACTTGTCGAATGGCCAAATCTTACATATTTCTTGTCTGTCCATTTGTGGAATGGTCAAATCTTACATATTTCTTGTCTGTACACCTGACGAGCAGTCAAATCTTACATATTTCTTGTCTGTCCACCTGACGAGTGGCCAAATCTTACATATTTCTTGTCTTTCCACCTGACGAGTGTACAAATCTTACATGTTTCTTGTCTGTCCACCTGTCGAATGGCCAAATCTTACATATTTCTTGTCTGTCCACTTGTCGAATGGCCAAATCATACATATTTCTTGTCTGTCCATTTGTGGAATGGCCAAATCTTACATATTTCTTGTCTGTCCACTTGTCGAATGGCCAAATCTTACATATTTCTTGTCTGTCCACCTGTGGAATGGCCAAATCTTACATACTTCTTGTCTGTCCAACCTGACGAATGGCCAAATCTTACATATTTCTTGTCTGTCCACCTAACGAATGGCCAAATCTTACATATTTCTTGTCTGTCCATTTGTCGAATGGCCAAATCTTACATATTTCTTGTCTGTCCATTTGTGGAATGGCCAAATCTTACATATTTCTTGTCTGTCCACCTGTGGAATGGCCAAATCTTACATATTTCTTGTCTGTCCACTTGTCGAATGGCCAAATCTTACATATTTCTTGTCTGTCCATTTGTGGAATGGCCAAATCTTACATATTTCTTGTCTGTCCACTTGTCGAATGGCCAAATCTTACATATTTCTTGTCTGTCCACCTGTGGAATGGCCAAATCTTACATATTTCTTGTCTGTCCACCTGTGGAATGGCCAAATCTTACATATTTCTTGTCTGTCCACTTGTCGAATGGCCAAATTTTACATATTTCTTGTCTGTCCACTTGTTGAATGGCCAAATCTTACATATTTCTTGTCTGTCCACCTGTGGAATGGCCAAATCTTACATATTTCTTGTCTGTCGACCTGTGGAATGGCCAAATCTTACATATTTCTGGTCTGTCCATTTGTGGAATGGCTAAATCTTACATATTTCTGGTCTGTCCATATGTGGAATGGCCAAATCTTACATATTTCTTGTCTGTCCACCTGACGAATGGCCAAATTTTACATATTTCTTGTCTGTCCACTTGTGGAATGGCCAAATTTTACATATTTCTTGTCTGTCCACTTGTGGAATGGCCAAATCTTACATATTTCTTGTCTGTCCACTTGTGGAATGGCCAAATTTTACATATTTCTTGTCTGTCCACTTGTGGAATGGCCAAATCTTACATATTTCTTGTCTGTCCACTTGTGGAATGGCCAAATCTTACATATTTCTTGTCTGTCCACTTGTCGAATGGCCAAATCTTACATATTTCTTGTCTGTCCATTTGTGGAATGGTCAAATCTTACATATTTCTTGTCTGTACACCTGACGAGCAGTCAAATCTTACATATTTCTTGTCTGTCCACCTGACGAGTGGCCAAATCTTACATATTTCTTGTCTTTCCACCTGACGAGTGGTCAAATCTTACATGTTTCTTGTCTGTCCACCTGTCGAATGGCCAAATCTTACATATTTCTTGTCTGTCCACTTGTCGAATGGCCAAATCTTACATATTTCTTGTCTGTCCATTTGTGGAATGGCCAAATCTTACATATTTCTTGTCTGTCCACCTGAGGAATGGTCAAATCTTACATATTTCTTGTCTGTCCACTTGTCGAATGGCCAAATCTTACATATTTCTTGTCTGTCCACCTGTGGAATGGCCAAATCTTACATATTTCTTGTCTGTCCACCTGACGAATGGCCAAATCTTACATATTTCTTGTCTGTCCACCTAACGAATGGCCAAATCTTACATATTTCTTGTCTGTCCATTTGTCGAATGGCCAAATCTTACATATTTCTTGTCTGTCCATTTGTCGGAATGGCCAAATCTTACATATTTCTTGTCTGTCCATTTGTGGAATGGCCAAATCTTACATATTTCTTGTCTGTCCACCTGTGGAATGGCCAAATCTTACATATTTCTGGTCTGTCCATTTGTGGAATGGCCAAATCTTACATATTTCTTGTCTGTCCACCTGACGAATGGCCAAATTTTACAAATTTCTTGTCTGTCCACTTGTTGAATGGCCAAATCTTACATATTTCTTGTCTGTCCACCTGTGGAATGGCCAAATCTTACATATTTCTTGTCTGTCCACCTGTGGAATGGCCAAATCTTACATATTTCTTGTCTGTCCATTTGTGGAATGGCCAAATCTTACATATTTCTGGTCTGTCCATATGTGGAATGGCCAAATCTTACATATTTCTTGTCTGTCCACCTGACGAATGGCCAAATTTTACATATTTCTTGTCTGTCCACTTGTGGAATGGCCAAATTTTACATATTTCTTGTCTGTCCACTTGTGGAATGGCCAAATCTTACATATTTCTTGTCTGTCCACTTGTGGAATGGCCAAATTTTACATATTTCTTGTCTGTCCACTTGTGGAATGGCCAAATCTTACATATTTCTTGTCTGTCCACTTGTGGAATGGCCAAATCTTACATATTTCTTGTCTGTCCACTTGTCGAATGGCCAAATCTTACATATTTCTTGTCTGTCCATTTGTGGAATGGTCAAATCTTACATATTTCTTGTCTGTACACCTGACGAGCAGTCAAATCTTACATATTTCTTGTCTGTCCACCTGACGAGTGGCCAAATCTTACATATTTCTTGTCTTTCCACCTGACGAGTGGTCAAATCTTACATGTTTCTTGTCTGTCCACCTGTCGAATGGCCAAATCTTACATATTTCTTGTCTGTCCACTTGTCGAATGGCCAAATCTTACATATTTCTTGTCTGTCCATTTGTGGAATGGCCAAATCTTACATATTTCTTGTCTGTCCACCTGAGGAATGGTCAAATCTTACATATTTCTTGTCTGTCCACTTGTCGAATGGCCAAATCTTACATATTTCTTGTCTGTCCACCTGTGGAATGGCCAAATCTTACATATTTCTTGTCTGTCCACCTGACGAATGGCCAAATCTTACATATTTCTTGTCTGTCCACCTAACGAATGGCCAAATCTTACATATTTCTTGTCTGTCCATTTGTCGAATGGCCAAATCTTACATATTTCTTGTCTGTCCATTTGTGGAATGGCCAAATCTTACATATTTCTTGTCTGTCCACCTGTGGAATGGCCAAATCTTACATATTTCTTGTCTGTCCACTTGTCGAATGGCCAAATCTTACATATTTCTTGTCTGTCCATTTGTGGAATGGCCAAATCTTACATATTTCTTGTCTGTCCACTTGTCGAATGGCCAAATCTTACATATTTCTTGTCTGTCCACCTGTGGAATGGCCAAATCTTACATATTTTTTGTCTGTCCACCTGTGGAATGGCCAAATCTTACATATTTCTTGTCTGTCCACTTGTCGAATGGCCAAATTTTACATATTTCTTGTCTGTCCACTTGTTGAATGGCCAAATCTTACATATTTCTTGTCTGTCCACCTGTGGAATGGCCAAATCTTACATATTTCTTGTCTGTCCACCTGTGGAATGGCCAAATCTTACATATTTCTTGTCTGTCCACTTGTCGAATGGCCAAATCTTACATATTTCTTGTCTGTCCACTTGTCGAATGGCCAAATCTTACATATTTCTTGTCTGTCCACTTGTCGAATGGCCAAATCTTACATATTTCTTGTCTGTCCACCTGTGGAATGGCCAAATCTTACATATTTCTTGTCTGTCCACTTGTCGAATGGCCAAATCTTACATATTTCTTGTCTGTCCATTTGTGGAATGGTCAAATCTTACATATTTCTTGTCTGTACACCTGACGAGCAGTCAAATCTTACATATTTCTTGTCTGTCCACCTGACGAGTGGCCAAATCTTACATATTTCTTGTCTTTCCACCTGACGAGTGGCCAAATCTTACATGTTTCTTGTCTGTCCACCTGTCGAATGGCCAAATCTTACATATTTCTTGTCTGTCCACTTGTCGAATGGCCAAATCTTACATATTTCTTGTCTGTCCATTTGTGGAATGGCCAAATCTTACATATTTCTTGTCTGTCCACCTGTCGAATGGCCAAATCTTACATATTTCTTGTCTGTCCACTTGTGGAATGGCCAAATCTTACATATTTCTTGTCTGTCCACCTGTGGAATGGCCAAATCTTACATATTTCTTGTCTGTCCACCTGACGAATGGCCAAATCTTACATATTTCTTGTCTGTCCACCTGTCGAATGGCCAAATCTTACATATTTCTTGTCTGTCCATTTGTGGAATGGCCAAATCTTACATATTTCTTGTCTGTCCACCTGTGGAATGGCCAAATCTTACATATTTCTTGTCTGTCCACTTGTCGAATGGCCAAATCTTACATATTTCTTGTCTGTCCATTTGTGGAATGGCCAAATCTTACATATTTCTTGTCTGTCCACTTGTCGAATGGCCAAATCTTACATATTTCTTGTCTGTCCACCTGTGGAATGGCCAAATCTTACATATTTCTTGTCTGTCCACTTGTGGAATGGCCAAATCTTACATATTTCTTGTCTGTCCACTTGTCGAATGGCCAAATTTTACATATTTCTTGTCTGTCCACTTGTTGAATGGCCAAATCTTACATATTTCTTGTCTGTCCACCTGTGGAATGGCCAAATCTTACATATTTCTTGTCTGTCGACCTGTGGAATGGCCAAATCTTACATATTTCTGGTCTGTCCATTTGTGGAATGGCTAAATCTTACATATTTCTGGTCTGTCCATATGTGGAATGGCCAAATCTTACATATTTCTTGTCTGTCCACCTGACGAATGGCCAAATTTTACATATTTCTTGTCTGTCCACTTGTGGAATGGCCAAATTTTACATATTTCTTGTCTGTCCACTTGTGGAATGGCCAAATCTTACATATTTCTTGTCTGTCCACTTGTGGAATGGCCAAATTTTACATATTTCTTGTCTGTCCACTTGTGGAATGGCCAAATCTTACATATTTCTTGTCTGTCCACTTGTGGAATGGCCAAATCTTACATATTTCTTGTCTGTCCACTTGTCGAATGGCCAAATCTTACATATTTCTTGTCTGTCCATTTGTGGAATGGTCAAATCTTACATATTTCTTGTCTGTACACCTGACGAGCAGTCAAATCTTACATATTTCTTGTCTGTCCACCTGACGAATGGCCAAATCTTACATATTTCTTGTCTTTCCACCTGACGAGTGGTCAAATCTTACATATTTCTTGTCTGTCCACCTGTCGAATGGCCAAATCTTACATATTTCTTGTCTGTCCACTTGTCGAATGGCCAAATCTTACATATTTCTTGTCTGTCCATTTGTGGAATGGCCAAATCTTACATATTTCTTGTCTGTCCACCTGAGGAATGGCCAAATCTTACATATTTCTTGTCTGTCCACTTGTCGAATGGCCAAATCTTACATATTTCTTGTCTGTCCACCTGTGGAATGGCCAAATCTTACATATTTCTTGTCTGTCCACCTGACGAATGGCCAAATCTTACATATTTCTTGTCTGTCCACCTAACGAATGGCCAAATCTTACATATTTCTTGTCTGTCCATTTGTCGAATGGCCAAATCTTACATATTTCTTGTCTGTCCATTTGTGGAATGGCCAAATCTTACATATTTCTTGTCTGTCCACCTGTGGAATGGCCAAATCTTACATATTTCTTGTCTGTCCATTTGTGGAATGGCCAAATCTTACATATTTCTTGTCTGTCCACCTGACGAATGGCCAAATTTACAAATTTCTTGTCTGTCCACTTGTTGAATGGCCAAATCTTACATATTTCTTGTCTGTCCACCTGTGGAATGGCCAAATCTTACATATTTCTTGTCTGTCCACCTGTGGAATGGCCAAATCTTACATATTTCTGGTCTGTCCATTTGTGGAATGGCCAAATCTTACATATTTCTGGTCTGTCCATATGTGGAATGGCCAAATCTTACATATTTCTTGTCTGTCCACCTGACGAATGGCCAAATTTTACATATTTCTTGTCTGTCCACTTGTGGAATGGCCAAATTTACATATTTCTTGTCTGTCCACTTGTGGAATGGCCAAATCTTACATATTTCTTGTCTGTCCACTTGTGGAATGGCCAAATTTTACATATTTCTTGTCTGTCCACTTGTGGAATGGCCAAATCTTACATATTTCTTGTCTGTCCACTTGTGGAATGGCCAAATCTTACATATTTCTTGTCTGTCCACTTGTCGAATGGCCAAATCTTACATATTTCTTGTCTGTCCATTTGTGGAATGGTCAAATCTTACATATTTCTTGTCTGTACACCTGACGAGCAGTCAAATCTTACATATTTCTTGTCTGTCCACCTGACGAGTGGCCAAATCTTACATATTTCTTGTCTTTCCACCTGACGAGTGGTCAAATCTTACATGTTTCTTGTCTGTCCACCTGTCGAATGGCCAAATCTTACATATTTCTTGTCTGTCCACTTGTCGAATGGCCAAATCTTACATATTTCTTGTCTGTCCATTTGTGGAATGGCCAAATCTTACATATTTCTTGTCTGTCCACCTGAGGAATGGTCAAATCTTACATATTTCTTGTCTGTCCACTTGTCGAATGGCCAAATCTTACATATTTCTTGTCTGTCCACCTGTGGAATGGCCAAATCTTACATATTTCTTGTCTGTCCACCTGACGAATGGCCAAATCTTACATATTTCTTGTCTGTCCACCTAACGAATGGCCAAATCTTACATATTTCTTGTCTGTCCATTTGTCGAATGGCCAAATCTTACATATTTCTTGTCTGTCCATTTGTGGAATGGCCAAATCTTACATATTTCTTGTCTGTCCACCTGTGGAATGGCCAAATCTTACATATTTCTTGTCTGTCCATTTGTGGAATGGCCAAATCTTACATATTTCTTGTCTGTCCACCTGACGAATGGCCAAATTTTACATATTTCTTGTCTGTCCACTTGTGGAATGGCCAAATCTTACATATTTCTTGTCTGTCCACTTGTCGAATGGCCAAATCTTACATATTTCTTGTCTGTCCACCTGACGAATGGCCAAATCTTACATATTTCTTGTCTGTCCACCTAACGAATGGCCAAATCTTACATATTTCTTGTCTGTCCATTTGTCGAATGGCCAAATCTTACATATTTCTTGTCTGTCCATTTGTGGAATGGCCAAATCTTACATATTTCTTGTCTGTCCACCTGTGGAATGGCCAAATCTTACATATTTCTTGTCTGTCCACTTGTCGAATGGCCAAATCTTACATATTTCTTGTCTGTCCATTTGTGGAATGGCCAAATCTTACATATTTCTTGTCTGTCCACTTGTCGAATGGCCAAATCTTACATATTTCTTGTCTGTCCACCTGTGGAATGGCCAAATCTTACATATTTTTGTCTGTCCACCTGTGGAATGGCCAAATCTTACATATTTCTTGTCTGTCCACTTGTCGAATGGCCAAATTTTACATATTTCTTGTCTGTCCACTTGTTGAATGGCCAAATCTTACATATTTCTTGTCTGTCCACCTGTGGAATGGCCAAATCTTACATATTTCTTGTCTGTCCACCTGTGGAATGGCCAAATCTTACATATTTCTTGTCTGTCCACTTGTCGAATGGCCAAATCTTACATATTTCTTGTCTGTCCACTTGTCGAATGGCCAAATCTTACATATTTCTTGTCTGTCCACTTGTCGAATGGCCAAATCTTACATATTTCTTGTCTGTCCACCTGTGGAATGGCCAAATCTTACATATTTCTTGTCTGTCCACTTGTCGAATGGCCAAATCTTACATATTTCTTGTCTGTCCATTTGTGGAATGGTCAAATCTTACATATTTCTTGTCTGTACACCTGACGAGCAGTCAAATCTTACATATTTCTTGTCTGTCCACCTGACGAGTGGCCAAATCTTACATATTTCTTGTCTTTCCACCTGACGAATGGTCAAATCTTACATGTTTCTTGTCTGTCCACCTGTCGAATGGCCAAATCTTACATATTTCTTGTCTGTCCACTTGTCGAATGGCCAAATCTTACATATTTCTTGTCTGTCCATTTGTGGAATGGCCAAATCTTACATATTTCTTGTCTGTCCACTTGTCGAATGGCCAAATCTTACATATTTCTTGTCTGTCCACCTGTGGAATGGCCAAATCTTACATACTTCTTGTCTGTCCACCTGACGAATGGCCAAATCTTACATATTTCTTGTCTGTCCACCTAACGAATGGCCAAATCTTACATATTTCTTGTCTGTCCATTTGTCGAATGGCCAAATCTTACATATTTCTTGTCTGTCCATTTGTGGAATGGCCAAATCTTACATATTTCTTGTCTGTCCACTTGTCGAATGGCCAAATCTTACATATTTCTTGTCTGTCCATTTGTGGAATGGCCAAATCTTACATATTTCTTGTCTGTCCACTTGTCGAATGGCCAAATCTTACATATTTCTTGTCTGTCCACCTGTGGAATGGCCAAATCTTACATATTTCTTGTCTGTCCACCTGTGGAATGGCCAAATCTTACATATTTCTTGTCTGTCCACTTGTCGAATGGCCAAATTTTACATATTTCTTGTCTGTCCACTTGTTGAATGGCCAAATCTTACATATTTCTTGTCTGTCCACCTGTGGAATGGCCAAATCTTACATATTTCTTGTCTGTCCACCTGTGGAATGGCCAAATCTTACATATTTCTTGTCTGTCCATTTGTGGAATGGCCAAATCTTACATATTTCTGGTCTGTCCATATGTGGAATGGCCAAATCTTACATATTTCTTGTCTGTCCACCTGACGAATGGCCAAATTTACATATTTCTTGTCTGTCCACTTGTGGAATGGCCAAATTTTACATATTTCTTGTCTGTCCACTTGTGGAATGGCCAAATCTTACATATTTCTTGTCTGTCCACTTGTGGAATGGCCAAATTTTACATATTTCTTGTCTGTCCACTTGTGGAATGGCCAAATCTTACATATTTCTTGTCTGTCCACTTGTGGAATGGCCAAATCTTACATATTTCTTGTCTGTCCACTTGTGGAATGGCCAAATTTACATATTTCTTGTCTGTCCACTTGTCGAATGGCCAAATCTTACATATTTCTTGTCTGTCCACCTGACGAATGGCCAAATCTTACATATTTCTTGTCTGTCCACTTGTCGAATGGCCAAATCTTACATATTTCTTGTCTGTCCATTTGTGGAATGGTCAAATCTTACATATTTCTTGTCTGTACACCTGACGAGCAGTCAAATCTTACATATTTCTTGTCTGTCCACCTGACGAGTGGCCAAATCTTACATATTTCTTGTCTTTCCACCTGACGAGTGGTCAAATCTTACATGTTTCTTGTCTGTCCACCTGTCGAATGGCCAAATCTTACATATTTCTTGTCTGTCCACTTGTCGAATGGCCAAATCTTACATATTTCTTGTCTGTCCATTTGTGGAATGGCCAAATCTTACATATTTCTTGTCTGTCCACCTGAGGAATGGTCAAATCTTACATATTTCTTGTCTGTCCACTTGTCGAATGGCCAAATCTTACATATTTCTTGTCTGTCCACCTGTGGAATGGCCAAATCTTACATATTTCTTGTCTGTCCACCTGACGAATGGCCAAATCTTACATATTTCTTGTCTGTCCACCTAACGAATGGCCAAATCTTACATATTTCTTGTCTGTCCATTTGTCGAATGGCCAAATCTTACATATTTCTTGTCTGTCCATTTGTGGAATGGCCAAATCTTACATATTTCTTGTCTGTCCACCTGTGGAATGGCCAAATCTTACATATTTCTGGTCTGTCCATTTGTGGAATGGCCAAATCTTACATATTTCTTGTCTGTCCACCTGACGAATGGCCAAATTTTACAAATTTCTTGTCTGTCCACTTGTGGAATGGCCAAATCTTACATATTTCTTGTCTGTCCACTTGTCGAATGGCCAAATCTTACATATTTCTTGTCTGTCCACCTGTGGAATGGCCAAATCTTACATATTTCTTGTCTGTCCACCTGACGAATGGCCAAATCTTACATATTTCTTGTCTGTCCACCTAACGAATGGCCAAATCTTACATATTTCTTGTCTGTCCATTTGTCGAATGGCCAAATCTTACATATTTCTTGTCTGTCCATTTGTGGAATGGCCAAATCTTACATATTTCTTGTCTGTCCACTTGTTGAATGGCCAAATCTTACATATTTCTTGTCTGTCCACTTGTCGAATGGCCAAATCTTACATATTTCTTGTCTGTCCATTTGTGGAATGGCCAAATCTTACATATTTCTTGTCTGTCCACTTGTCGAATGGCCAAATCTTACATATTTCTTGTCTGTCCACCTGTGGAATGGCCAAATCTTACATATTTTTTGTCTGTCCACCTGTGGAATGGCCAAATCTTACATATTTCTTGTCTGTCCACTTGTCGAATGGCCAAATTTTACATATTTCTTGTCTGTCCACTTGTTGAATGGCCAAATCTTACATATTTCTTGTCTGTCCACCTGTGGAATGGCCAAATCTTACATATTTCTTGTCTGTCCACCTGTGGAATGGCCAAATCTTACATATTTCTTGTCTGTCCATTTGTGGAATGGCCAAATCTTACATATTTCTTGTCTGTCCATATGTGGAATGGCCAAATCTTACATATTTCTTGTCTGTCCACCTGACGAATGGCCAAATTTTACATATTTCTTGTCTGTCCACTTGTGGAATGGCCAAATTTACATATTTCTTGTCTGTCCACTTGTGGAATGGCCAAATCTTACATATTTCTTGTCTGTCCACTTGTGGAATGGCCAAATTTACATATTTCTTGTCTGTCCACTTGTGGAATGGCCAAATCTTACATATTTCTTGTCTGTCCACTTGTGGAATGGCCAAATCTTACATATTTCTTGTCTGTCCACTTGTGGAATGGCCAAATTTTACATATTTCTTGTCTGTCCACTTGTCGAATGGCCAAATCTTACATATTTCTTGTCTGTCCACCTGACGAATGGCCAAATCTTACATATTTCTTGTCTGTCCACTTGTCGAATGGCCAAATCTTACATATTTCTTGTCTGTCCATTTGTGGAATGGTCAAATCTTACATATTTCTTGTCTGTACACCTGACGAGCAGTCAAATCTTACATATTTCTTGTCTGTCCACCTGACGAATGGCCAAATCTTACATATTTCTTGTCTTTCCACCTGACGAGTGGTCAAATCTTACATATTTCTTGTCTGTCCACCTGTCGAATGGCCAAATCTTACATATTTCTTGTCTGTCCACTTGTCGAATGGCCAAATCTTACATATTTCTTGTCTGTCCATTTGTGGAATGGCCAAATCTTACATATTTCTTGTCTGTCCACCTGAGGAATGGTCAAATCTTACATATTTCTTGTCTGTCCACTTGTCGAATGGCCAAATCTTACATATTTCTTGTCTGTCCACCTGTGGAATGGCCAAATCTTACATATTTCTTGTCTGTCCACCTGACGAATGGCCAAATCTTACATATTTCTTGTCTGTCCACCTAACGAATGGCCAAATCTTACATATTTCTTGTCTGTCCATTTGTCGAATGGCCAAATCTTACATATTTCTTGTCTGTCCATTTGTGGAATGGCCAAATCTTACATATTTCTTGTCTGTCCACCTGTGGAATGGCCAAATCTTACATATTTCTGGTCTGTCCATTTGTGGAATGGCCAAATCTTACATATTTCTTGTCTGTCCACCTGACGAATGGCCAAATTTTACAAATTTCTTGTCTGTCCACTTGTGGAATGGCCAAATCTTACATATTTCTTGTCTGTCCACTTGTCGAATGGCCAAATCTTACATATTTCTTGTCTGTCCACCTGTGGAATGGCCAAATCTTACATATTTCTTGTCTGTCCACCTGACGAATGGCCAAATCTTACATATTTCTTGTCTGTCCACCTAACGAATGGCCAAATCTTACATATTTCTTGTCTGTCCATTTGTCGAATGGCCAAATCTTACATATTTCTTGTCTGTCCATTTGTGGAATGGCCAAATCTTACATATTTCTTGTCTGTCCACCTGTGGAATGGCCAAATCTTACATATTTCTTGTCTGTCCACTTGTCGAATGGCCAAATCTTACATATTTCTTGTCTGTCCATTTGTGGAATGGCCAAATCTTACATATTTCTTGTCTGTCCACTTGTCGAATGGCCAAATCTTACATATTTCTTGTCTGTCCACCTGTGGAATGGCCAAATCTTACATATTTCTTGTCTGTCCACCTGTGGAATGGCCAAATCTTACATATTTCTTGTCTGTCCACTTGTCGAATGGCCAAATTTTACATATTTCTTGTCTGTCCACTTGTGAATGGCCAAATCTTACATATTTCTTGTCTGTCCACCTGTGGAATGGCCAAATCTTACATATTTCTTGTCTGTCCACCTGTGGAATGGCCAAATCTTACATATTTCTTGTCTGTCCACTTGTGGAATGGCCAAATCTTACATATTTCTTGTCTGTCCACTTGTCGAATGGCCAAATCTTACATATTTCTTGTCTGTCCACTTGTCGAATGGCCAAATCTTACATATTTCTTGTCTGTCCACCTGTGGAATGGCCAAATCTTACATATTTCTTGTCTGTCCACTTGTCGAATGGCCAAATCTTACATATTTCTTGTCTGTCCATTTGTGGAATGGTCAAATCTTACATATTTCTTGTCTGTACACCTGACGAGCAGTCAAATCTTACATATTTCTTGTCTGTCCACCTGACGAGTGGCCAAATCTTACATATTTCTTGTCTTTCCACCTGACGAGTGGTCAAATCTTACATGTTTCTTGTCTGTCCACCTGTCGAATGGCCAAATCTTACATATTTCTTGTCTGTCCACTTGTCGAATGGCCAAATCTTACATATTTCTTGTCTGTCCATTTGTGGAATGGCCAAATCTTACATATTTCTTGTCTGTCCACTTGTCGAATGGCCAAATCTTACATATTTCTTGTCTGTCCACCTGTGGAATGGCCAAATCTTACATATTTCTTGTCTGTCCACCTGACGAATGGCCAAATCTTACATATTTCTTGTCTGTCCACCTGACGAATGGCCAAATCTTACATATTTCTTGTCTGTCCACCTGTCGAATGGCCAAATCTTACATATTTCTTGTCTGTCCATTTGTGGAATGGCCAAATCTTACATATTTCTTGTCTGTCCACCTGTGGAATGGCCAAATCTTACATATTTCTTGTCTGTCCACTGTGGAATGGCCAAATCTTACATATTTCTTGTCTGTCCATTTGTGGAATGGCCAAATCTTACATATTTCTTGTCTGTCCACCTGTCGAATGGCCAAATCTTACATATTTCTTGTCTGTCCACTTGTGGAATGGCCAAATCTTACATATTTCTTGTCTGTCCACTTGTCGAATGGCCAAATCTTACATATTTCTTGTCTGTCCACTGTGGAATGGCCAAATCTTACATATTTCTTGTCTGTCCACCTGTGGAATGGCCAAATCTTACATATTTCTTGTCTGTCCACTTGTGGAATGGCCAAATCTTACATATTTCTTGTCTGTCCATTGTGGAATGGCCAAATCTTACATATTTCTTGTCTGTCCACCTGTGGAATGGCCAAATCTTACATATTTCTTGTCTGTCCACTTGTGGAATGGCCAAATCTTACATATTTCTTGTCTGTCCACTTGTCGAATGGCCAAATCTTACATATTTCTTGTCTGTCCACTTGTGGAATGGCCAAATCTTACATATTTCTTGTCTGTCCACTTGTCGAATGGCCAAATCTTACATATTTCTTGTCTGTCCACTTGTGGAATGGCCAAATCTTACATATTTCTTGTCTGTCCACTTGTGGAATGGCCAAATCTTACATATTTCTTGTCTGTCCACTTGTCGAATGGCCAAATCTTACATATTTCTTGTCTGTCCACTTGTGAATGGCCAAATCTTACATATTTCTTGTCTGTCCACTTGTCGAATGGCCAAATCTTACATATTTCTTGTCTGTCCACCTGTGGAATGGCCAAATCTTACATATTTCTTGTCTGTCCACTTGTCGAATGGCCAAATCTTACATATTTCTTGTCTGTCCACTTGTGAATGGCCAAATCTTACATATTTCTTGTCTGTCCACCTGTGGAATGGCCAAATCTTACATATTTCTTGTCTGTCCACTTGTCGAATGGCCAAATCTTACATATTTCTTGTCTGTCCACTTGTGGAATGGCCAAATCTTACATATTTCTTGTCTGTCCACCTGTGGAATGGCCAAATCTTACATATTTCTTGTCTGTCCACCTGTGGAATGGCCAAATCTTACATATTTCTTGTCTGTCCATTGTGGAATGGCCAAATCTTACATATTTCTTGTCTGTCCACCTGTGGAATGGCCAAATCTTACATATTTCTTGTCTGTCCACTTGTGGAATGGCCAAATCTTACATATTTCTTGTCTGTCCACTTGTGGAATGGCCAAATCTTACATATTTCTTGTCTGTCCACTTGTGGAATGGCCAAATCTTACATATTTCTTGTCTGTCCACTGTGGAATGGCCAAATCTTACATATTTCTTGTCTGTCCACCTGTCGAATGGCCAAATCTTACATATTTCTTGTCTGTCCACCTGTGGAATGGCCAAATCTTACATATTTCTTGTCTGTCCACTTGTCGAATGGCCAAATCTTACATATTTCTTGTCTGTCCACCTGTGGAATGGCCAAATCTTACATATTTCTTGTCTGTCCACCTGTCGAATGGCCAAATCTTACATATTTCTTGTCTGTCCACTTGTCGAATGGCCAAATCTTACATATTTCTTGTCTGTCCACTTGTGGAATGGCCAAATCTTACATATTTCTTGTCTGTCCACTTGTCGAATGGCCAAATCTTACATATTTCTTGTCTGTCCACCTGTGGAATGGCCAAATCTTACATATTTCTTGTCTGTCCACCTGTCGAATGGCCAAATCTTACATATTTCTTGTCTGTCCACTTGTGGAATGGCCAAATCTTACATATTTCTTGTCTGTCCACTTGTGGAATGGCCAAATCTTACATATTTCTTGTCTGTCCACCTGTGGAATGGCCAAATCTTACATATTTCTTGTCTGTCCACCTGTGGAATGGCCAAATCTTACATATTTCTTGTCTGTCCACTTGTCGAATGGCCAAATCTTACATATTTCTTGTCTGTCCACCTGTGGAATGGCCAAATCTTACATATTTCTTGTCTGTCCACTTGTCGAATGGCCAAATCTTACATATTTCTTGTCTGTCCACTTGTGGAATGGCCAAATCTTACATATTTCTTGTCTGTCCACTTGTCGAATGGCCAAATCTTACATATTTCTTGTCTGTCCACCTGTGGAATGGCCAAATCTTACATATTTCTTGTCTGTCCACCTGACGAATGGCCAAATCTTACATATTTCTTGTCTGTCCACCTGTGGAATGGCCAAATCTTACATATTTCTTGTCTGTCCACCTGTCGAATGGCCAAATCTTACATATTTCTTGTCTGTCCACTTGTGGAATGGCCAAATCTTACATATTTCTTGTCTGTCCACTTGTCGAATGGCCAAATCTTACATATTTCTTGTCTGTCCACCTGTGGAATGGCCAAATCTTACATATTTCTTGTCTGTCCACCTGTGGAATGGCCAAATCTTACATATTTCTTGTCTGTCCACCTGTCGAATGGCCAAATCTTACATATTTCTTGTCTGTCCATTTGTCGAATGGCCAAATCTTACATATTTCTTGTCTGTCCATTTGTGGAATGGCCAAATCTTACATATTTCTTGTCTGTCCACCTGTGGAATGGCCAAATCTTACATATTTCTTGTCTGTCCACTTGTCGAATGGCCAAATCTTACATATTTCTTGTCTGTCCACTTGTGGAATGGCCAAATCTTACATATTTCTTGTCTGTCCACTTGTCGAATGGCCAAATCTTACATATTTCTTGTCTGTCCACCTGTGGAATGGCCAAATCTTACATATTTCTTGTCTGTCCACCTGTGGAATGGCCAAATCTTACATATTTCTTGTCTGTCCACTTGTCGAATGGCCAAATCTTACATATTTCTTGTCTGTCCACTTGTGGAATGGCCAAATCTTACATATTTCTTGTCTGTCCACCTGTGGAATGGCCAAATCTTACATATTTCTTGTCTGTCCACCTGTGGAATGGCCAAATCTTACATATTTCTTGTCTGTCCACTTGTCGAATGGCCAAATCTTACATATTTCTTGTCTGTCCACTTGTCGAATGGCCAAATCTTACATATTTCTTGTCTGTCCACTTGTCGAATGGCCAAATCTTACATATTTCTTGTCTGTCCACTTGTGGAATGGCCAAATCTTACATATTTCTTGTCTGTCCACTTGTGGAATGGCCAAATCTTACATATTTCTTGTCTGTCCATTTGTGGAATGGCCAAATCTTACATATTTCTTGTCTGTCCACCTGACGAATGGCCAAATCTTACATATTTCTTGTCTGTCCACTTGACGAATGGCCAAATCTTACATATTTCTTGTCTGTCCACCTGACGAATGGCCAAATCTTACATATTTCTTGTCTGTCCACCTGTCGAATGGCCAAATCTTACATATTTCTTGTCTGTCCACTTGTCGAATGGCCAAATCTTACATATTTCTTGTCTGTCCACTTGTGGAATGGCCAAATCTTACATATTTCTTGTCTGTCCACTTGTCGAATGGCCAAATCTTACATATTTCTTGTCTGTCCACCTGTGGAATGGCCAAATCTTACATATTTCTTGTCTGTCCACCTGACGAATGGCCAAATCTTACATATTTCTTGTCTGTCCACCTGTCGAATGGCCAAATCTTACATATTTCTTGTCTGTCCATTTGTCGAATGGCCAAATCTTACATATTTCTTGTCTGTCCATTTGTGGAATGGCCAAATCTTACATATTTCTTGTCTGTCCACCTGTGGAATGGCCAAATCTTACATATTTCTTGTCTGTCCACTTGTCGAATGGCCAAATCTTACATATTTCTTGTCTGTCCACTTGTGGAATGGCCAAATCTTACATATTTCTTGTCTGTCCACTTGTCGAATGGCCAAATCTTACATATTTCTTGTCTGTCCACCTGTGGAATGGCCAAATCTTACATATTTCTTGTCTGTCCACTTGTGGAATGGCCAAATCTTACATATTTCTTGTCTGTCCACTTGTGGAATGGCCAAATCTTACATATTTCTTGTCTGTCCACCTGTGGAATGGCCAAATCTTACATATTTCTTGTCTGTCCATTTGTGGAATGGCCAAATCTTACATATTTCTTGTCTGTCCATTGTGGAATGGCCAAATCTTACATATTTCTTGTCTGTCCACCTGACGAATGGCCAAATCTTACATATTTCTTGTCTGTCCACTTGTGGAATGGCCAAATCTTACATATTTCTTGTCTGTCCACTTGTGGAATGGCCAAATCTTACATATTTCTTGTCTGTCCACTTGTGGAATGGCCAAATCTTACATATTTCTTGTCTGTCCACTTGTGGAATGGCCAAATCTTACATATTTCTTGTCTGTCCACTTGTGGAATGGCCAAATCTTACATATTTCTTGTCTGTCCACTTGTGGAATGGCCAAATCTTACATATTTCTTGTCTGTCCACTTGTGGAATGGCCAAATCTTACATATTTCTTGTCTGTCCACCTGACGAATGGCCAAATCTTACATATTTCTTGTCTGTCCACTTGTCGAATGGCCAAATCTTACATATTTCTTGTCTGTCCACCTGTGGAATGGCCAAATCTTACATATTTCTTGTCTGTCCACTTGTCGAATGGCCAAATCTTACATATTTCTTGTCTGTCCACCTGTGGAATGGCCAAATCTTACATATTTCTTGTCTGTCCACCTGTGGAATGGCCAAATCTTACATATTTCTTGTCTGTCCACTTGTCGAATGGCCAAATCTTACATATTTCTTGTCTGTCCACTTGTCGAATGGCCAAATCTTACATATTTCTTGTCTGTCCACCTGTGGAATGGCCAAATCTTACATATTTCTTGTCTGTCCACCTGTGGAATGGCCAAATCTTACATATTTCTTGTCTGTCCATTTGTGGAATGGCCAAATCTTACATATTTCTTGTCTGTCCACCTGTGGAATGGCCAAATCTTACATATTTCTTGTCTGTCCACCTGTGGAATGGCCAAATCTTACATATTTCTTGTCTGTCCACCTGTCGAATGGCCAAATCTTACATATTTCTTGTCTGTCCACTTGTGGAATGGCCAAATCTTACATATTTCTTGTCTGTCCACTTGTGGAATGGCCAAATCTTACATATTTCTTGTCTGTCCACTTGTCGAATGGCCAAATCTTACATATTTCTTGTCTGTCCACCTGTGGAATGGCCAAATCTTACATATTTCTTGTCTGTCCACCTGACGAATGGCCAAATCTTACATATTTCTTGTCTGTCCACCTAACGAATGGCCAAATCTTACATATTTCTTGTCTGTCCATTTGTCGAATGGCCAAATCTTACATATTTCTTGTCTGTCCATTTGTGGAATGGCCAAATCTTACATATTTCTTGTCTGTCCACCTGTGGAATGGCCAAATCTTACATATTTCTTGTCTGTCCACTTGTCGAATGGCCAAATCTTACATATTTCTTGTCTGTCCATTTGTGGAATGGCCAAATCTTACATATTTCTTGTCTGTCCACTTGTCGAATGGCCAAATCTTACATATTTCTTGTCTGTCCACCTGTGGAATGGCCAAATCTTACATATTTCTTGTCTGTCCACCTGTGGAATGGCCAAATCTTACATATTTCTTGTCTGTCCACTTGTCGAATGGCCAAATTTACATATTTCTTGTCTGTCCACTTGTTGAATGGCCAAATCTTACATATTTCTTGTCTGTCCACCTGTGGAATGGCCAAATCTTACATATTTCTTGTCTGTCCACCTGTGGAATGGCCAAATCTTACATATTTCTTGTCTGTCCACTTGTCGAATGGCCAAATCTTACATATTTCTTGTCTGTCCACTTGTCGAATGGCCAAATCTTACATATTTCTTGTCTGTCCACTTGTCGAATGGCCAAATCTTACATATTTCTTGTCTGTCCACCTGTGGAATGGCCAAATCTTACATATTTCTTGTCTGTCCACTTGTCGAATGGCCAAATCTTACATATTTCTTGTCTGTCCATTTGTGGAATGGCCAAATCTTACATATTTCTTGTCTGTCCACCTGACGAGCAGCCAAATCTTACATATTTCTTGTCTGTCCACCTGACGAATGGCCAAATCTTACATATTTCTTGTCTGTCCACCTGACGAATGGTCAAATCTTACATGTTTCTTGTCTGTCCACCTGTCGAATGGCCAAATCTTACATATTTCTTGTCTGTCCACTTGTCGAATGGCCAAATCTTACATATTTCTTGTCTGTCCATTTGTGGAATGGCCAAATCTTACATATTTCTTGTCTGTCCACTTGTCGAATGGCCAAATCTTACATATTTCTTGTCTGTCCACCTGTGGAATGGCCAAATCTTACATATTTCTTGTCTGTCCACCTGACGAATGGCCAAATCTTACATATTTCTTGTCTGTCCACCTAACGAATGGCCAAATCTTACATATTTCTTGTCTGTCCATTTGTCGAATGGCCAAATCTTACATATTTCTTGTCTGTCCATTTGTGGAATGGCCAAATCTTACATATTTCTTGTCTGTCCACCTGTGGAATGGCCAAATCTTACATATTTCTTGTCTGTCCACTTGTCGAATGGCCAAATCTTACATATTTCTTGTCTGTCCATTTGTGGAATGGCCAAATCTTACATATTTCTTGTCTGTCCACTTGTCGAATGGCCAAATCTTACATATTTCTTGTCTGTCCACCTGTGGAATGGCCAAATCTTACATATTTCTTGTCTGTCCACCTGTGGAATGGCCAAATCTTACATATTTCTTGTCTGTCCACTTGTCGAATGGCCAAATCTTACATATTTCTTGTCTGTCCACTTGTGAATGGCCAAATCTTACATATTTCTTGTCTGTCCACCTGTGGAATGGCCAAATCTTACATATTTCTTGTCTGTCCACCTGTGGAATGGCCAAATCTTACATATTTCTGGTCTGTCCATTTGTGGAATGGCCAAATCTTACATATTTCTGGTCTGTCCATATGTGGAATGGCCAAATCTTACATATTTCTTGTCTGTCCACCTGACGAATGGCCAAATTTTACATATTTCTTGTCTGTCCACTTGTGGAATGGCCAAATTTTACATATTTCTTGTCTGTCCACTTGTGGAATGGCCAAATCTTACATATTTCTTGTCTGTCCACTTGTGGAATGGCCAAATTTTACATATTTCTTGTCTGTCCACTTGTGGAATGGCCAAATCTTACATATTTCTTGTCTGTCCACTTGTGGAATGGCCAAATCTTACATATTTCTTGTCTGTCCACTTGTGGAATGGCCAAATTTACATATTTCTTGTCTGTCCACTTGTCGAATGGCCAAATCTTACATATTTCTTGTCTGTCCACCTGACGAATGGCCAAATCTTACATATTTCTTGTCTGTCCACTTGTCGAATGGCCAAATCTTACATATTTCTTGTCTGTCCATTTGTGGAATGGCCAAATCTTACATATTTCTTGTCTGTCCACCTGACGAATGGTCAAATCTTACATATTTCTTGTCTGTCCACCTGACGAATGGCCAAATCTTACATATTTCTTGTCTTCCACCTGACGAATGGCCAAATCTTACATATTTCTTGTCTGTCCACCTGTCGAATGGCCAAATCTTACATATTTCTTGTCTGTCCACTTGTCGAATGGCCAAATCTTACATATTTCTTGTCTGTCCATTTGTGGAATGGCCAAATCTTACATATTTCTTGTCTGTCCACCTGAGGAATGGCCAAATCTTACATATTTCTTGTCTGTCCACTTGTCGAATGGCCAAATCTTACATATTTCTTGTCTGTCCACCTGTGGAATGGCCAAATCTTACATATTTCTTGTCTGTCCACCTGACGAATGGCCAAATCTTACATATTTCTTGTCTGTCCACCTAACGAATGGCCAAATCTTACATATTTCTTGTCTGTCCATTTGTCGAATGGCCAAATCTTACATATTTCTTGTCTGTCCATTTGTGGAATGGCCAAATCTTACATATTTCTTGTCTGTCCACCTGTGGAATGGCCAAATCTTACATATTTCTTGTCTGTCCATTTGTGGAATGGCCAAATCTTACATATTTCTTGTCTGTCCACCTGACGAATGGCCAAATCTTACATATTTCTTGTCTGTCCACTTGTGGAATGGCCAAATCTTACATATTTCTTGTCTGTCCACTTGTCGAATGGCCAAATCTTACATATTTCTTGTCTGTCCACCTGTGGAATGGCCAAATCTTACATATTTCTTGTCTGTCCACCTGTCGAATGGCCAAATCTTACATATTTCTTGTCTGTCCACCTGTCGAATGGCCAAATCTTACATATTTCTTGTCTGTCCATTTGTCGAATGGCCAAATCTTACATATTTCTTGTCTGTCCATTTGTGGAATGGCCAAATCTTACATATTTCTTGTCTGTCCACCTGTGGAATGGCCAAATCTTACATATTTCTTGTCTGTCCACTTGTCGAATGGCCAAATCTTACATATTTCTTGTCTGTCCATTTGTGGAATGGCCAAATCTTACATATTTCTTGTCTGTCCACTTGTCGAATGGCCAAATCTTACATATTTCTTGTCTGTCCACCTGTGGAATGGCCAAATCTTACATATTTCTTGTCTGTCCACCTGTGGAATGGCCAAATCTTACATATTTCTTGTCTGTCCACTTGTCGAATGGCCAAATCTTACATATTTCTTGTCTGTCCACTTGTGGAATGGCCAAATCTTACATATTTCTTGTCTGTCCACCTGTGGAATGGCCAAATCTTACATATTTCTTGTCTGTCCACCTGTGGAATGGCCAAATCTTACATATTTCTTGTCTGTCCACTTGTGGAATGGCCAAATCTTACATATTTCTTGTCTGTCCATTGTGGAATGGCCAAATCTTACATATTTCTTGTCTGTCCACCTGACGAATGGCCAAATCTTACATATTTCTTGTCTGTCCACTTGTGGAATGGCCAAATCTTACATATTTCTTGTCTGTCCACTTGTGGAATGGCCAAATCTTACATATTTCTTGTCTGTCCACTTGTGGAATGGCCAAATCTTACATATTTCTTGTCTGTCCACTTGTGGAATGGCCAAATCTTACATATTTCTTGTCTGTCCACTTGTCGAATGGCCAAATCTTACATATTTCTTGTCTGTCCACCTGTCGAATGGCCAAATCTTACATATTTCTTGTCTGTCCACTTGTCGAATGGCCAAATCTTACATATTTCTTGTCTGTCCATTTGTGGAATGGTCAAATCTTACATATTTCTTGTCTGTCCACCTGACGAGCAGCCAAATCTTACATATTTCTTGTCTGTCCACCTGACGAATGGCCAAATCTTACATATTTCTTGTCTGTCCACCTGACGAATGGCCAAATCTTACATATTTCTTGTCTGTCCACCTGTCGAATGGCCAAATCTTACATATTTCTTGTCTGTCCACTTGTCGAATGGCCAAATCTTACATATTTCTTGTCTGTCCATTTGTGGAATGGCCAAATCTTACATATTTCTTGTCTGTCCACCTGAGGAATGGCCAAATCTTACATATTTCTTGTCTGTCCACTTGTCGAATGGCCAAATCTTACATATTTCTTGTCTGTCCACCTGTGGAATGGCCAAATCTTACATATTTCTTGTCTGTCCACCTGACGAATGGCCAAATCTTACATATTTCTTGTCTGTCCACCTAACGAATGGCCAAATCTTACATATTTCTTGTCTGTCCATTTGTCGAATGGCCAAATCTTACATATTTCTTGTCTGTCCACCTGTGGAATGGCCAAATCTTACATATTTCTTGTCTGTCCACCTGTGGAATGGCCAAATCTTACATATTTCTTGTCTGTCCATTTGTGGAATGGCCAAATCTTACATATTTCTTGTCTGTCCACCTGACGAATGGCCAAATCTTACATATTTCTTGTCTGTCCACTTGTGGAATGGCCAAATCTTACATATTTCTTGTCTGTCCACTTGTCGAATGGCCAAATCTTACATATTTCTTGTCTGTCCACCTGTGGAATGGCCAAATCTTACATATTTCTTGTCTGTCCACCTGACGAATGGCCAAATCTTACATATTTCTTGTCTGTCCACCTAACGAATGGCCAAATCTTACATATTTCTTGTCTGTCCATTTGTCGAATGGCCAAATCTTACATATTTCTTGTCTGTCCATTTGTGGAATGGCCAAATCTTACATATTTCTTGTCTGTCCACCTGTGGAATGGCCAAATCTTACATATTTCTTGTCTGTCCACTTGTCGAATGGCCAAATCTTACATATTTCTTGTCTGTCCATTTGTGGAATGGCCAAATCTTACATATTTCTTGTCTGTCCACTTGTCGAATGGCCAAATCTTACATATTTCTTGTCTGTCCACCTGTGGAATGGCCAAATCTTACATATTTCTTGTCTGTCCACCTGTGGAATGGCCAAATCTTACATATTTCTTGTCTGTCCACTTGTCGAATGGCCAAATTTTACATATTTCTTGTCTGTCCACTTGTTGAATGGCCAAATCTTACATATTTCTTGTCTGTCCACCTGTGGAATGGCCAAATCTTACATATTTCTTGTCTGTCCACCTGTGGAATGGCCAAATCTTACATATTTCTTGTCTGTCCACTTGTCGAATGGCCAAATCTTACATATTTCTTGTCTGTCCACTTGTCGAATGGCCAAATCTTACATATTTCTTGTCTGTCCACTTGTCGAATGGCCAAATCTTACATATTTCTTGTCTGTCCACCTGTGGAATGGCCAAATCTTACATATTTCTTGTCTGTCCACTTGTCGAATGGCCAAATCTTACATATTTCTTGTCTGTCCATTTGTGGAATGGCCAAATCTTACATATTTCTTGTCTGTCCACCTGACGAATGGCCAAATCTTACATATTTCTTGTCTGTCCACCTGACGAATGGCCAAATCTTACATATTTCTTGTCTGTCCACCTGACGAATGGCCAAATCTTACATATTTCTTGTCTGTCCACCTGTCGAATGGCCAAATCTTACATATTTCTTGTCTGTCCACTTGTCGAATGGCCAAATCTTACATATTTCTTGTCTGTCCATTTGTGGAATGGCCAAATCTTACATATTTCTTGTCTGTCCACTTGTCGAATGGCCAAATCTTACATATTTCTTGTCTGTCCACCTGTGGAATGGCCAAATCTTACATATTTCTTGTCTGTCCACCTGACGAATGGCCAAATCTTACATATTTCTTGTCTGTCCACCTGTCGAATGGCCAAATCTTACATATTTCTTGTCTGTCCATTTGTCGAATGGCCAAATCTTACATATTTCTTGTCTGTCCATTTGTGGAATGGCCAAATCTTACATATTTCTTGTCTGTCCACCTGTGGAATGGCCAAATCTTACATATTTCTTGTCTGTCCACTTGTCGAATGGCCAAATCTTACATATTTCTTGTCTGTCCATTTGTGGAATGGCCAAATCTTACATATTTCTTGTCTGTCCACTTGTCGAATGGCCAAATCTTACATATTTCTTGTCTGTCCACCTGTGGAATGGCCAAATCTTACATATTTCTTGTCTGTCCACCTGTGGAATGGCCAAATCTTACATATTTCTTGTCTGTCCACTTGTCGAATGGCCAAATCTTACATATTTCTTGTCTGTCCACTTGTGGAATGGCCAAATCTTACATATTTCTTGTCTGTCCACCTGTGGAATGGCCAAATCTTACATATTTCTTGTCTGTCCATTTGTGGAATGGCCAAATCTTACATATTTCTTGTCTGTCCACCTGTGGAATGGCCAAATCTTACATATTTCTTGTCTGTCCACCTGTCGAATGGCCAAATCTTACATATTTCTTGTCTGTCCACTTGTGGAATGGCCAAATCTTACATATTTCTTGTCTGTCCACTTGTGGAATGGCCAAATCTTACATATTTCTTGTCTGTCCACTTGTGGAATGGCCAAATCTTACATATTTCTTGTCTGTCCACTTGTGGAATGGCCAAATCTTACATATTTCTTGTCTGTCCACTTGTGGAATGGCCAAATCTTACATATTTCTTGTCTGTCCACTTGTGGAATGGCCAAATCTTACATATTTCTTGTCTGTCCACTTGTCGAATGGCCAAATCTTACATATTTCTTGTCTGTCCACCTGACGAATGGCCAAATCTTACATATTTCTTGTCTGTCCACTTGTCGAATGGCCAAATCTTACATATTTCTTGTCTGTCCACTTGTGGAATGGCCAAATCTTACATATTTCTTGTCTGTCCACCTGTCGAATGGCCAAATCTTACATATTTCTTGTCTGTCCACCTGTGGAATGGCCAAATCTTACATATTTCTTGTCTGTCCACCTGACGAATGGCCAAATCTTACATATTTCTTGTCTGTCCACCTGTCGAATGGCCAAATCTTACATATTTCTTGTCTGTCCACTTGTCGAATGGCCAAATCTTACATATTTCTTGTCTGTCCACTTGTGGAATGGCCAAATCTTACATATTTCTTGTCTGTCCACCTGTGGAATGGCCAAATCTTACATATTTCTTGTCTGTCCACTTGTCGAATGGCCAAATCTTACATATTTCTTGTCTGTCCACCTGTGGAATGGCCAAATCTTACATATTTCTTGTCTGTCCACCTGACGAATGGCCAAATCTTACATATTTCTTGTCTGTCCACCTAACGAATGGCCAAATCTTACATATTTCTTGTCTGTCCATTTGTCGAATGGCCAAATCTTACATATTTCTTGTCTGTCCACTTGTGGAATGGCCAAATCTTACATATTTCTTGTCTGTCCACCTGTGGAATGGCCAAATCTTACATATTTCTTGTCTGTCCACTTGTCGAATGGCCAAATCTTACATATTTCTTGTCTGTCCATTTGTGGAATGGCCAAATCTTACATATTTCTTGTCTGTCCACTTGTCGAATGGCCAAATCTTACATATTTCTTGTCTGTCCACCTGTGGAATGGCCAAATCTTACATATTTCTTGTCTGTCCACCTGTGGAATGGCCAAATCTTACATATTTCTTGTCTGTCCACTTGTCGAATGGCCAAATCTTACATATTTCTTGTCTGTCCACTTGTGAATGGCCAAATCTTACATATTTCTTGTCTGTCCACCTGTGGAATGGCCAAATCTTACATATTTCTTGTCTGTCCACCTGTGGAATGGCCAAATCTTACATATTTCTTGTCTGTCCACTTGTCGAATGGCCAAATCTTACATATTTCTTGTCTGTCCACCTGTCGAATGGCCAAATCTTACATATTTCTTGTCTGTCCACTTGTCGAATGGCCAAATCTTACATATTTCTTGTCTGTCCACTTGTGGAATGGCCAAATCTTACATATTTCTTGTCTGTCCACCTGTGGAATGGCCAAATCTTACATATTTCTTGTCTGTCCACTTGTCGAATGGCCAAATCTTACATATTTCTTGTCTGTCCACTTGTGGAATGGCCAAATCTTACATATTTCTTGTCTGTCCACTTGTCGAATGGCCAAATCTTACATATTTCTTGTCTGTCCACCTGTGGAATGGCCAAATCTTACATATTTCTTGTCTGTCCACCTGTGGAATGGCCAAATCTTACATATTTCTTGTCTGTCCACTTGTCGAATGGCCAAATCTTACATATTTCTTGTCTGTCCACTTGTTGAATGGCCAAATCTTACATATTTCTTGTCTGTCCACCTGTGGAATGGCCAAATCTTACATATTTCTTGTCTGTCCACCTGTGGAATGGCCAAATCTTACATATTTCTTGTCTGTCCACTTGTCGAATGGCCAAATCTTACATATTTCTTGTCTGTCCACTTGTCGAATGGCCAAATCTTACATATTTCTTGTCTGTCCACTTGTCGAATGGCCAAATCTTACATATTTCTTGTCTGTCCACCTGTGGAATGGCCAAATCTTACATATTTCTTGTCTGTCCACTTGTCGAATGGCCAAATCTTACATATTTCTTGTCTGTCCATTTGTGGAATGGCCAAATCTTACATATTTCTTGTCTGTCCACCTGACGAATGGCCAAATCTTACATATTTCTTGTCTGTCCACCTGACGAATGGCCAAATCTTACATATTTCTTGTCTGTCCACCTGACGAATGGCCAAATCTTACATATTTCTTGTCTGTCCACCTGTCGAATGGCCAAATCTTACATATTTCTTGTCTGTCCACTTGTCGAATGGCCAAATCTTACATATTTCTTGTCTGTCCATTTGTGGAATGGCCAAATCTTACATATTTCTTGTCTGTCCACTTGTCGAATGGCCAAATCTTACATATTTCTTGTCTGTCCACCTGTGGAATGGCCAAATCTTACATATTTCTTGTCTGTCCACCTGACGAATGGCCAAATCTTACATATTTCTTGTCTGTCCACCTGACGAATGGCCAAATCTTACATATTTCTTGTCTGTCCACTTGTCGAATGGCCAAATCTTACATATTTCTTGTCTGTCCATTTGTGGAATGGCCAAATCTTACATATTTCTTGTCTGTCCACCTGTGGAATGGCCAAATCTTACATATTTCTTGTCTGTCCACTTGTCGAATGGCCAAATCTTACATATTTCTTGTCTGTCCACTTGTGGAATGGCCAAATCTTACATATTTCTTGTCTGTCCACTTGTCGAATGGCCAAATCTTACATATTTCTTGTCTGTCCACCTGTGGAATGGCCAAATCTTACATATTTCTTGTCTGTCCACCTGTGGAATGGCCAAATCTTACATATTTCTTGTCTGTCCACTTGTCGAATGGCCAAATCTTACATATTTCTTGTCTGTCCACTTGTGGAATGGCCAAATCTTACATATTTCTTGTCTGTCCACCTGTGGAATGGCCAAATCTTACATATTTCTTGTCTGTCCACCTGTGGAATGGCCAAATCTTACATATTTCTTGTCTGTCCACTTGTGGAATGGCCAAATCTTACATATTTCTTGTCTGTCCATTGTGGAATGGCCAAATCTTACATATTTCTTGTCTGTCCACCTGTCGAATGGCCAAATCTTACATATTTCTTGTCTGTCCACTTGTGGAATGGCCAAATCTTACATATTTCTTGTCTGTCCACTTGTGGAATGGCCAAATCTTACATATTTCTTGTCTGTCCACTTGTGGAATGGCCAAATCTTACATATTTCTTGTCTGTCCACTTGTGGAATGGCCAAATCTTACATATTTCTTGTCTGTCCACTTGTGGAATGGCCAAATCTTACATATTTCTTGTCTGTCCACTTGTGGAATGGCCAAATCTTACATATTTCTTGTCTGTCCACTTGTCGAATGGCCAAATCTTACATATTTCTTGTCTGTCCACCTGACGAATGGCCAAATCTTACATATTTCTTGTCTGTCCACTTGTCGAATGGCCAAATCTTACATATTTCTTGTCTGTCCACCTGTGGAATGGCCAAATCTTACATATTTCTTGTCTGTCCACTTGTCGAATGGCCAAATCTTACATATTTCTTGTCTGTCCACTTGTGGAATGGCCAAATCTTACATATTTCTTGTCTGTCCACCTGTGGAATGGCCAAATCTTACATATTTCTTGTCTGTCCACTTGTCGAATGGCCAAATCTTACATATTTCTTGTCTGTCCATTTGTGGAATGGCCAAATCTTACATATTTCTTGTCTGTCCACTTGTCGAATGGCCAAATCTTACATATTTCTTGTCTGTCCACCTGTGGAATGGCCAAATCTTACATATTTCTTGTCTGTCCACCTGTGGAATGGCCAAATCTTACATATTTCTTGTCTGTCCACTTGTCGAATGGCCAAATCTTACATATTTCTTGTCTGTCCACTTGTCGAATGGCCAAATCTTACATATTTCTTGTCTGTCCACCTGTGGAATGGCCAAATCTTACATATTTCTTGTCTGTCCACCTGTGGAATGGCCAAATCTTACATATTTCTTGTCTGTCCACTTGTCGAATGGCCAAATCTTACATATTTCTTGTCTGTCCACTTGTCGAATGGCCAAATCTTACATATTTCTTGTCTGTCCACTTGTCGAATGGCCAAATCTTACATATTTCTTGTCTGTCCACCTGTGGAATGGCCAAATCTTACATATTTCTTGTCTGTCCACTTGTCGAATGGCCAAATCTTACATATTTCTTGTCTGTCCATTTGTGGAATGGCCAAATCTTACATATTTCTTGTCTGTCCACCTGACGAATGGCCAAATCTTACATATTTCTTGTCTGTCCACCTGACGAATGGCCAAATCTTACATATTTCTTGTCTGTCCACCTGTCGAATGGCCAAATCTTACATATTTCTTGTCTGTCCACTTGTCGAATGGCCAAATCTTACATATTTCTTGTCTGTCCACTTGTGGAATGGCCAAATCTTACATATTTCTTGTCTGTCCACTTGTCGAATGGCCAAATCTTACATATTTCTTGTCTGTCCACCTGTGGAATGGCCAAATCTTACATATTTCTTGTCTGTCCACCTGACGAATGGCCAAATCTTACATATTTCTTGTCTGTCCACCTAACGAATGGCCAAATCTTACATATTTCTTGTCTGTCCACTTGTCGAATGGCCAAATCTTACATATTTCTTGTCTGTCCATTTGTGGAATGGCCAAATCTTACATATTTCTTGTCTGTCCACCTGTGGAATGGCCAAATCTTACATATTTCTTGTCTGTCCACTTGTCGAATGGCCAAATCTTACATATTTCTTGTCTGTCCATTTGTGGAATGGCCAAATCTTACATATTTCTTGTCTGTCCACTTGTCGAATGGCCAAATCTTACATATTTCTTGTCTGTCCACCTGTGGAATGGCCAAATCTTACATATTTCTTGTCTGTCCACCTGTGGAATGGCCAAATCTTACATATTTCTTGTCTGTCCACTTGTCGAATGGCCAAATCTTACATATTTCTTGTCTGTCCACTTGTTGAATGGCCAAATCTTACATATTTCTTGTCTGTCCACCTGTGGAATGGCCAAATCTTACATATTTCTTGTCTGTCCACCTGTGGAATGGCCAAATCTTACATATTTCTTGTCTGTCCACTTGTGGAATGGCCAAATCTTACATATTTCTTGTCTGTCCACCTGTGGAATGGCCAAATCTTACATATTTCTTGTCTGTCCACCTGACGAATGGCCAAATCTTACATATTTCTTGTCTGTCCACTTGTGGAATGGCCAAATCTTACATATTTCTTGTCTGTCCACTTGTGGAATGGCCAAATCTTACATATTTCTTGTCTGTCCACTTGTGGAATGGCCAAATCTTACATATTTCTTGTCTGTCCACTTGTGGAATGGCCAAATCTTACATATTTCTTGTCTGTCCACTTGTGGAATGGCCAAATCTTACATATTTCTTGTCTGTCCACTTGTGGAATGGCCAAATCTTACATATTTCTTGTCTGTCCACTTGTCGAATGGCCAAATCTTACATATTTCTTGTCTGTCCACCTGACGAATGGCCAAATCTTACATATTTCTTGTCTGTCCACTTGTCGAATGGCCAAATCTTACATATTTCTTGTCTGTCCACCTAACGAATGGCCAAATCTTACATATTTCTTGTCTGTCCATTTGTCGAATGGCCAAATCTTACATATTTCTTGTCTGTCCATTTGTGGAATGGCCAAATCTTACATATTTCTTGTCTGTCCACCTGTGGAATGGCCAAATCTTACATATTTCTTGTCTGTCCACTTGTCGAATGGCCAAATCTTACATATTTCTTGTCTGTCCATTTGTGGAATGGCCAAATCTTACATATTTCTTGTCTGTCCACTTGTCGAATGGCCAAATCTTACATATTTCTTGTCTGTCCACCTGTGGAATGGCCAAATCTTACATATTTCTTGTCTGTCCACCTGTGGAATGGCCAAATCTTACATATTTCTTGTCTGTCCACTTGTCGAATGGCCAAATCTTACATATTTCTTGTCTGTCCACTTGTGAATGGCCAAATCTTACATATTTCTTGTCTGTCCACCTGTGGAATGGCCAAATCTTACATATTTCTTGTCTGTCCACCTGTGGAATGGCCAAATCTTACATATTTCTTGTCTGTCCACTTGTCGAATGGCCAAATCTTACATATTTCTTGTCTGTCCACTTGTCGAATGGCCAAATCTTACATATTTCTTGTCTGTCCACTTGTCGAATGGCCAAATCTTACATATTTCTTGTCTGTCCACCTGTGGAATGGCCAAATCTTACATATTTCTTGTCTGTCCACTTGTCGAATGGCCAAATCTTACATATTTCTTGTCTGTCCATTTGTGGAATGGCCAAATCTTACATATTTCTTGTCTGTCCACCTGTGGAATGGCCAAATCTTACATATTTCTTGTCTGTCCACCTGTGGAATGGCCAAATCTTACATATTTCTTGTCTGTCCACTTGTCGAATGGCCAAATCTTACATATTTCTTGTCTGTCCACTTGTGAATGGCCAAATCTTACATATTTCTTGTCTGTCCACTTGTGGAATGGCCAAATCTTACATATTTCTTGTCTGTCCACCTGTGGAATGGCCAAATCTTACATATTTCTTGTCTGTCCACTTGTGGAATGGCCAAATCTTACATATTTCTTGTCTGTCCACTTGTGGAATGGCCAAATCTTACATATTTCTTGTCTGTCCACCTGTCGAATGGCCAAATCTTACATATTTCTTGTCTGTCCACCTGTGGAATGGCCAAATCTTACATATTTCTTGTCTGTCCACTTGTGGAATGGCCAAATCTTACATATTTCTTGTCTGTCCACTTGTGGAATGGCCAAATCTTACATATTTCTTGTCTGTCCACCTGTCGAATGGCCAAATCTTACATATTTCTTGTCTGTCCACTTGTGGAATGGCCAAATCTTACATATTTCTTGTCTGTCCACTTGTGGAATGGCCAAATCTTACATATTTCTTGTCTGTCCACTTGTGGAATGGCCAAATCTTACATATTTCTTGTCTGTCCACTTGTGGAATGGCCAAATCTTACATATTTCTTGTCTGTCCACTTGTGGAATGGCCAAATCTTACATATTTCTTGTCTGTCCACTTGTGGAATGGCCAAATCTTACATATTTCTTGTCTGTCCACTTGTCGAATGGCCAAATCTTACATATTTCTTGTCTGTCCACCTGTGGAATGGCCAAATCTTACATATTTCTTGTCTGTCCACTTGTCGAATGGCCAAATCTTACATATTTCTTGTCTGTCCACCTGACGAATGGCCAAATCTTACATATTTCTTGTCTGTCCACTTGTCGAATGGCCAAATCTTACATATTTCTTGTCTGTCCACTTGTGGAATGGCCAAATCTTACATATTTCTTGTCTGTCCACCTGTGGAATGGCCAAATCTTACATATTTCTTGTCTGTCCACTTGTGGAATGGCCAAATCTTACATATTTCTTGTCTGTCCACTTGTGGAATGGCCAAATCTTACATATTTCTTGTCTGTCCACTTGTGGAATGGCCAAATCTTACATATTTCTTGTCTGTCCACTTGTGGAATGGCCAAATCTTACATATTTCTTGTCTGTCCACCTGTCGAATGGCCAAATCTTACATATTTCTTGTCTGTCCACTTGTCGAATGGCCAAATCTTACATATTTCTTGTCTGTCCACCTGTGAATGGCCAAATCTTACATATTTCTTGTCTGTCCACCTGTCGAATGGCCAAATCTTACATATTTCTTGTCTGTCCATTTGTGGAATGGCCAAATCTTACATATTTCTTGTCTGTCCACTTGTGGAATGGCCAAATCTTACATATTTCTTGTCTGTCCACTTGTCGAATGGCCAAATCTTACATATTTCTTGTCTGTCCACTTGTGGAATGGCCAAATCTTACATATTTCTTGTCTGTCCACTTGTCGAATGGCCAAATCTTACATATTTCTTGTCTGTCCACTTGTCGAATGGCCAAATCTTACATATTTCTTGTCTGTCCACCTGTGGAATGGCCAAATCTTACATATTTCTTGTCTGTCCACTTGTCGAATGGCCAAATCTTACATATTTCTTGTCTGTCCACTTGTTGAATGGCCAAATCTTACATATTTCTTGTCTGTCCACCTGTCGAATGGCCAAATCTTACATATTTCTTGTCTGTCCACCTGTGGAATGGCCAAATCTTACATATTTCTTGTCTGTCCACTTGTGGAATGGCCAAATCTTACATATTTCTTGTCTGTCCACTTGTCGAATGGCCAAATCTTACATATTTCTTGTCTGTCCACCTGTGGAATGGCCAAATCTTACATATTTCTTGTCTGTCCACCTGACGAATGGCCAAATCTTACATATTTCTTGTCTGTCCACCTAACGAATGGCCAAATCTTACATATTTCTTGTCTGTCCACTTGTCGAATGGCCAAATCTTACATATTTCTTGTCTGTCCACTTGTGGAATGGCCAAATCTTACATATTTCTTGTCTGTCCACCTGTGGAATGGCCAAATCTTACATATTTCTTGTCTGTCCACTTGTCGAATGGCCAAATCTTACATATTTCTTGTCTGTCCACTTGTGGAATGGCCAAATCTTACATATTTCTTGTCTGTCCACTTGTCGAATGGCCAAATCTTACATATTTCTTGTCTGTCCACCTGTGGAATGGCCAAATCTTACATATTTCTTGTCTGTCCACCTGTGGAATGGCCAAATCTTACATATTTCTTGTCTGTCCACTTGTCGAATGGCCAAATCTTACATATTTCTTGTCTGTCCACTTGTTGAATGGCCAAATCTTACATATTTCTTGTCTGTCCACCTGTGGAATGGCCAAATCTTACATATTTCTTGTCTGTCCACCTGTGGAATGGCCAAATCTTACATATTTCTTGTCTGTCCATTTGTGGAATGGCCAAATCTTACATATTTCTTGTCTGTCCATTGTGGAATGGCCAAATCTTACATATTTCTTGTCTGTCCACCTGACGAATGGCCAAATCTTACATATTTCTTGTCTGTCCACTTGTGGAATGGCCAAATCTTACATATTTCTTGTCTGTCCACTTGTGGAATGGCCAAATCTTACATATTTCTTGTCTGTCCACTTGTGGAATGGCCAAATCTTACATATTTCTTGTCTGTCCACTTGTGGAATGGCCAAATCTTACATATTTCTTGTCTGTCCACTTGTGGAATGGCCAAATCTTACATATTTCTTGTCTGTCCACTTGTGGAATGGCCAAATCTTACATATTTCTTGTCTGTCCACTTGTCGAATGGCCAAATCTTACATATTTCTTGTCTGTCCACCTGACGAATGGCCAAATCTTACATATTTCTTGTCTGTCCACTTGTCGAATGGCCAAATCTTACATATTTCTTGTCTGTCCACCTGACGAATGGCCAAATCTTACATATTTCTTGTCTGTCCATTTGTCGAATGGCCAAATCTTACATATTTCTTGTCTGTCCATTTGTGGAATGGCCAAATCTTACATATTTCTTGTCTGTCCACCTGTGGAATGGCCAAATCTTACATATTTCTTGTCTGTCCACTTGTCGAATGGCCAAATCTTACATATTTCTTGTCTGTCCATTTGTGGAATGGCCAAATCTTACATATTTCTTGTCTGTCCACTTGTCGAATGGCCAAATCTTACATATTTCTTGTCTGTCCACCTGTGGAATGGCCAAATCTTACATATTTCTTGTCTGTCCACCTGTGGAATGGCCAAATCTTACATATTTCTTGTCTGTCCACTTGTCGAATGGCCAAATCTTACATATTTCTTGTCTGTCCACTTGTGAATGGCCAAATCTTACATATTTCTTGTCTGTCCACCTGTGGAATGGCCAAATCTTACATATTTCTTGTCTGTCCACCTGTGGAATGGCCAAATCTTACATATTTCTTGTCTGTCCACTTGTCGAATGGCCAAATCTTACATATTTCTTGTCTGTCCACTTGTCGAATGGCCAAATCTTACATATTTCTTGTCTGTCCACTTGTCGAATGGCCAAATCTTACATATTTCTTGTCTGTCCACCTGTGGAATGGCCAAATCTTACATATTTCTTGTCTGTCCACTTGTCGAATGGCCAAATCTTACATATTTCTTGTCTGTCCATTTGTGGAATGGTCAAATCTTACATATTTCTTGTCTGTCCACCTGACGAGCAGCCAAATCTTACATATTTCTTGTCTGTCCACCTGACGAATGGCCAAATCTTACATATTTCTTGTCTGTCCACCTGTCGAATGGCCAAATCTTACATATTTCTTGTCTGTCCACTTGTCGAATGGCCAAATCTTACATATTTCTTGTCTGTCCATTTGTGGAATGGCCAAATCTTACATATTTCTTGTCTGTCCACTTGTCGAATGGCCAAATCTTACATATTTCTTGTCTGTCCACCTGTCGAATGGCCAAATCTTACATATTTCTTGTCTGTCCACCTGACGAATGGCCAAATCTTACATATTTCTTGTCTGTCCACCTGACGAATGGCCAAATCTTACATATTTCTTGTCTGTCCACTTGTCGAATGGCCAAATCTTACATATTTCTTGTCTGTCCATTTGTGGAATGGCCAAATCTTACATATTTCTTGTCTGTCCACCTGTGGAATGGCCAAATCTTACATATTTCTTGTCTGTCCACCTGTGGAATGGCCAAATCTTACATATTTCTTGTCTGTCCACTTGTCGAATGGCCAAATCTTACATATTTCTTGTCTGTCCACTTGTCGAATGGCCAAATCTTACATATTTCTTGTCTGTCCACTTGTCGAATGGCCAAATCTTACATATTTCTTGTCTGTCCACCTGTGGAATGGCCAAATCTTACATATTTCTTGTCTGTCCACTTGTCGAATGGCCAAATCTTACATATTTCTTGTCTGTCCACTTGTCGAATGGCCAAATCTTACATATTTCTTGTCTGTCCACCTGTGGAATGGCCAAATCTTACATATTTCTTGTCTGTCCACCTGTGGAATGGCCAAATCTTACATATTTCTTGTCTGTCCACCTGTGGAATGGCCAAATCTTACATATTTCTTGTCTGTCCATATGTGGAATGGCCAAATCTTACATATTTCTTGTCTGTCCACCTGTGGAATGGCCAAATCTTACATATTTCTTGTCTGTCCACTTGACGAATGGCCAAATTTTACATATTTCTTGTCTGTCCACTTGTGGAATGGCCAAATCTTACATATTTCTTGTCTGTCCACTTGTGGAATGGCCAAATCTTACATATTTCTTGTCTGTCCACTTGTGGAATGGCCAAATCTTACATATTTCTTGTCTGTCCACTTGTGGAATGGCCAAATCTTACATATTTCTTGTCTGTCCACTTGTGGAATGGCCAAATCTTACATATTTCTTGTCTGTCCACTTGTGGAATGGCCAAATCTTACATATTTCTTGTCTGTCCACTTGTCGAATGGCCAAATCTTACATATTTCTTGTCTGTCCACTTGTCGAATGGCCAAATCTTACATATTTCTTGTCTGTCCACTTGTCGAATGGCCAAATCTTACATATTTCTTGTCTGTCCATTTGTGGAATGGCCAAATCTTACATATTTCTTGTCTGTCCACCTGTGGAATGGCCAAATCTTACATATTTCTTGTCTGTCCACCTGTGGAATGGCCAAATCTTACATATTTCTTGTCTGTCCACTTGTCGAATGGCCAAATCTTACATATTTCTTGTCTGTCCACCTGTGGAATGGCCAAATCTTACATATTTCTTGTCTGTCCACTTGTCGAATGGCCAAATCTTACATATTTCTTGTCTGTCCATTTGTGGAATGGCCAAATCTTACATATTTCTTGTCTGTCCACCTGAGGAATGGCCAAATCTTACATATTTCTTGTCTGTCCACTTGTCGAATGGCCAAATCTTACATATTTCTTGTCTGTCCACCTGTGGAATGGCCAAATCTTACATATTTCTTGTCTGTCCACCTGTGGAATGGCCAAATCTTACATATTTCTTGTCTGTCCACCTGTGGAATGGCCAAATCTTACATATTTCTTGTCTGTCCATTTGTCGAATGGCCAAATCTTACATATTTCTTGTCTGTCCACTTGTGGAATGGCCAAATCTTACATATTTCTTGTCTGTCCACTTGTCGAATGGCCAAATCTTACATATTTCTTGTCTGTCCACCTGTGGAATGGCCAAATCTTACATATTTCTTGTCTGTCCACTTGTCGAATGGCCAAATCTTACATATTTCTTGTCTGTCCACTTGTGGAATGGCCAAATCTTACATATTTCTTGTCTGTCCACCTGTCGAATGGCCAAATCTTACATATTTCTTGTCTGTCCACCTGTGGAATGGCCAAATCTTACATATTTCTTGTCTGTCCACCTGACGAATGGCCAAATCTTACATATTTCTTGTCTGTCCACCTGTCGAATGGCCAAATCTTACATATTTCTTGTCTGTCCACTTGTCGAATGGCCAAATCTTACATATTTCTTGTCTGTCCATTTGTGGAATGGCCAAATCTTACATATTTCTTGTCTGTCCACTTGTGGAATGGCCAAATCTTACATATTTCTTGTCTGTCCACCTGTGGAATGGCCAAATCTTACATATTTCTTGTCTGTCCATTTGTGGAATGGCCAAATCTTACATATTTCTTGTCTGTCCACCTGACGAATGGCCAAATCTTACATATTTCTTGTCTGTCCACCTGTGGAATGGCCAAATCTTACATATTTCTTGTCTGTCCATTTGTGGAATGGCCAAATCTTACATATTTCTTGTCTGTCCACTTGTGGAATGGCCAAATCTTACATATTTCTTGTCTGTCCACTTGTCGAATGGCCAAATCTTACATATTTCTTGTCTGTCCACTTGTGGAATGGCCAAATCTTACATATTTCTTGTCTGTCCACCTGTCGAATGGCCAAATCTTACATATTTCTTGTCTGTCCACCTGTGGAATGGCCAAATCTTACATATTTCTTGTCTGTCCACCTGTGGAATGGCCAAATCTTACATATTTCTTGTCTGTCCACTTGTCGAATGGCCAAATTTACATATTTCTTGTCTGTCCACTTGTGGAATGGCCAAATCTTACATATTTCTTGTCTGTCCACCTGTGGAATGGCCAAATCTTACATATTTCTTGTCTGTCCACCTGTGGAATGGCCAAATCTTACATATTTCTTGTCTGTCCACTTGTGGAATGGCCAAATCTTACATATTTCTTGTCTGTCCACCTGTGGAATGGCCAAATCTTACATATTTCTTGTCTGTCCACCTGACGAATGGCCAAATCTTACATATTTCTTGTCTGTCCACTTGTGGAATGGCCAAATCTTACATATTTCTTGTCTGTCCACCTGTGGAATGGCCAAATCTTACATATTTCTTGTCTGTCCACTTGTGGAATGGCCAAATCTTACATATTTCTTGTCTGTCCACTTGTGGAATGGCCAAATCTTACATATTTCTTGTCTGTCCACTTGTGGAATGGCCAAATCTTACATATTTCTTGTCTGTCCACTTGTGGAATGGCCAAATCTTACATATTTCTTGTCTGTCCACCTGTCGAATGGCCAAATCTTACATATTTCTTGTCTGTCCACCTGTGGAATGGCCAAATCTTACATATTTCTTGTCTGTCCACTTGTCGAATGGCCAAATCTTACATATTTCTTGTCTGTCCACTTGTGGAATGGCCAAATCTTACATATTTCTTGTCTGTCCACCTGTGGAATGGCCAAATCTTACATATTTCTTGTCTGTCCACCTGTCGAATGGCCAAATCTTACATATTTCTTGTCTGTCCACCTGTGGAATGGCCAAATCTTACATATTTCTTGTCTGTCCACCTGTCGAATGGCCAAATCTTACATATTTCTTGTCTGTCCACTTGTCGAATGGCCAAATCTTACATATTTCTTGTCTGTCCATTTGTGGAATGGCCAAATCTTACATATTTCTTGTCTGTCCACCTGTGGAATGGCCAAATCTTACATATTTCTTGTCTGTCCACTTGTCGAATGGCCAAATCTTACATATTTCTTGTCTGTCCACTTGTGGAATGGCCAAATCTTACATATTTCTTGTCTGTCCACCTGACGAATGGCCAAATCTTACATATTTCTTGTCTGTCCACCTGTCGAATGGCCAAATCTTACATATTTCTTGTCTGTCCACTTGTCGAATGGCCAAATCTTACATATTTCTTGTCTGTCCACTTGTGGAATGGCCAAATCTTACATATTTCTTGTCTGTCCACCTGTGGAATGGCCAAATCTTACATATTTCTTGTCTGTCCACCTGTCGAATGGCCAAATCTTACATATTTCTTGTCTGTCCACCTGACGAATGGCCAAATCTTACATATTTCTTGTCTGTCCACCTGTGGAATGGCCAAATCTTACATATTTCTTGTCTGTCCACCTGTCGAATGGCCAAATCTTACATATTTCTTGTCTGTCCACCTGTGGAATGGCCAAATCTTACATATTTCTTGTCTGTCCACCTGACGAATGGCCAAATCTTACATATTTCTTGTCTGTCCACCTGACGAATGGCCAAATCTTACATATTTCTTGTCTGTCCACCTGTCGAATGGCCAAATCTTACATATTTCTTGTCTGTCCACCTGTGGAATGGCCAAATCTTACATATTTCTTGTCTGTCCACCTGTCGAATGGCCAAATCTTACATATTTCTTGTCTGTCCACTTGTCGAATGGCCAAATCTTACATATTTCTTGTCTGTCCACCTGTGGAATGGCCAAATCTTACATATTTCTTGTCTGTCCACCTGTCGAATGGCCAAATCTTACATATTTCTTGTCTGTCCACCTGTCGAATGGCCAAATCTTACATATTTCTTGTCTGTCCACCTGTGGAATGGCCAAATCTTACATATTTCTTGTCTGTCCACTTGTCGAATGGCCAAATCTTACATATTTCTTGTCTGTCCACTTGTTGAATGGCCAAATCTTACATATTTCTTGTCTGTCCACCTGTGGAATGGCCAAATCTTACATATTTCTTGTCTGTCCACCTGTGGAATGGCCAAATCTTACATATTTCTTGTCTGTCCACCTGTGGAATGGCCAAATCTTACATATTTCTTGTCTGTCCACCTGTGGAATGGCCAAATCTTACATATTTCTTGTCTGTCCACCTGACGAATGGCCAAATCTTACATATTTCTTGTCTGTCCACCTGTGGAATGGCCAAATCTTACATATTTCTTGTCTGTCCACTTGTGGAATGGCCAAATCTTACATATTTCTTGTCTGTCCACTTGTGGAATGGCCAAATCTTACATATTTCTTGTCTGTCCACTTGTGGAATGGCCAAATCTTACATATTTCTTGTCTGTCCACCTGTGGAATGGCCAAATCTTACATATTTCTTGTCTGTCCACCTGTGGAATGGCCAAATCTTACATATTTCTTGTCTGTCCACTTGTCGAATGGCCAAATCTTACATATTTCTTGTCTGTCCACTTGTCGAATGGCCAAATCTTACATATTTCTTGTCTGTCCACTTGTGGAATGGCCAAATCTTACATATTTCTTGTCTGTCCACCTGTGGAATGGCCAAATCTTACATATTTCTTGTCTGTCCACCTGTCGAATGGCCAAATCTTACATATTTCTTGTCTGTCCACCTGTGGAATGGCCAAATCTTACATATTTCTTGTCTGTCCACCTGACGAATGGCCAAATCTTACATATTTCTTGTCTGTCCACCTGTCGAATGGCCAAATCTTACATATTTCTTGTCTGTCCACTTGTGGAATGGCCAAATCTTACATATTTCTTGTCTGTCCATTGTGGAATGGCCAAATCTTACATATTTCTTGTCTGTCCACCTGTCGAATGGCCAAATCTTACATATTTCTTGTCTGTCCACTTGTCGAATGGCCAAATCTTACATATTTCTTGTCTGTCCACCTGTGGAATGGCCAAATCTTACATATTTCTTGTCTGTCCACCTGACGAATGGCCAAATCTTACATATTTCTTGTCTGTCCACCTGTGGAATGGCCAAATCTTACATATTTCTTGTCTGTCCATTTGTCGAATGGCCAAATCTTACATATTTCTTGTCTGTCCACTTGTGGAATGGCCAAATCTTACATATTTCTTGTCTGTCCACCTGTGGAATGGCCAAATCTTACATATTTCTTGTCTGTCCACCTGTGGAATGGCCAAATCTTACATATTTCTTGTCTGTCCACCTGACGAATGGCCAAATCTTACATATTTCTTGTCTGTCCACTTGTGGAATGGCCAAATCTTACATATTTCTTGTCTGTCCACTTGTCGAATGGCCAAATCTTACATATTTCTTGTCTGTCCACCTGTGGAATGGCCAAATCTTACATATTTCTTGTCTGTCCACCTGACGAATGGCCAAATCTTACATATTTCTTGTCTGTCCACCTGACGAATGGCCAAATCTTACATATTTCTTGTCTGTCCACCTGTCGAATGGCCAAATCTTACATATTTCTTGTCTGTCCATTTGTGGAATGGCCAAATCTTACATATTTCTTGTCTGTCCACCTGTGGAATGGCCAAATCTTACATATTTCTTGTCTGTCCACTTGTCGAATGGCCAAATCTTACATATTTCTTGTCTGTCCATTTGTGGAATGGCCAAATCTTACATATTTCTTGTCTGTCCACCTGTCGAATGGCCAAATCTTACATATTTCTTGTCTGTCCACCTGTGGAATGGCCAAATCTTACATATTTCTTGTCTGTCCACCTGTCGAATGGCCAAATCTTACATATTTCTTGTCTGTCCACTTGTCGAATGGCCAAATCTTACATATTTCTTGTCTGTCCACTTGTCGAATGGCCAAATCTTACATATTTCTTGTCTGTCCACTTGTGGAATGGCCAAATCTTACATATTTCTTGTCTGTCCACCTGTGGAATGGCCAAATCTTACATATTTCTTGTCTGTCCACTTGTCGAATGGCCAAATCTTACATATTTCTTGTCTGTCCACCTGTCGAATGGCCAAATCTTACATATTTCTTGTCTGTCCACCTGTCGAATGGCCAAATCTTACATATTTCTTGTCTGTCCACTTGTCGAATGGCCAAATCTTACATATTTCTTGTCTGTCCACTTGTCGAATGGCCAAATCTTACATATTTCTTGTCTGTCCATTTGTGGAATGGCCAAATCTTACATATTTCTTGTCTGTCCACTGACGAATGGCCAAATCTTACATATTTCTTGTCTGTCCACCTGACGAATGGCCAAATCTTACATATTTCTTGTCTGTCCACCTGACGAATGGCCAAATCTTACATATTTCTTGTCTGTCCACCTGTCGAATGGCCAAATCTTACATATTTCTTGTCTGTCCACTTGTCGAATGGCCAAATCTTACATATTTCTTGTCTGTCCATTTGTGGAATGGCCAAATCTTACATATTTCTTGTCTGTCCACTTGTGGAATGGCCAAATCTTACATATTTCTTGTCTGTCCACCTGTGGAATGGCCAAATCTTACATATTTCTTGTCTGTCCACCTGTCGAATGGCCAAATCTTACATATTTCTTGTCTGTCCACCTGTCGAATGGCCAAATCTTACATATTTCTTGTCTGTCCACCTGTCGAATGGCCAAATCTTACATATTTCTTGTCTGTCCATTTGTGGAATGGCCAAATCTTACATATTTCTTGTCTGTCCACCTGTGGAATGGCCAAATCTTACATATTTCTTGTCTGTCCACTTGTCGAATGGCCAAATCTTACATATTTCTTGTCTGTCCATTTGTGGAATGGCCAAATCTTACATATTTCTTGTCTGTCCACTTGTGGAATGGCCAAATCTTACATATTTCTTGTCTGTCCACCTGTGGAATGGCCAAATCTTACATATTTCTTGTCTGTCCACCTGTGGAATGGCCAAATCTTACATATTTCTTGTCTGTCCACCTGTGGAATGGCCAAATCTTACATATTTCTTGTCTGTCCACCTGACGAATGGCCAAATCTTACATATTTCTTGTCTGTCCACTTGTGGAATGGCCAAATTTTACATATTTCTTGTCTGTCCACTTGTGGAATGGCCAAATCTTACATATTTCTTGTCTGTCCACTTGTGGAATGGCCAAATCTTACATATTTCTTGTCTGTCCACTTGTGGAATGGCCAAATCTTACATATTTCTTGTCTGTCCACTTGTGGAATGGCCAAATCTTACATATTTCTTGTCTGTCCACTTGTGGAATGGCCAAATCTTACATATTTCTTGTCTGTCCACTTGTGGAATGGCCAAATCTTACATATTTCTTGTCTGTCCACCTGTCGAATGGCCAAATCTTACATATTTCTTGTCTGTCCACTTGTCGAATGGCCAAATCTTACATATTTCTTGTCTGTCCACTTGTGGAATGGCCAAATCTTACATATTTCTTGTCTGTCCACCTGTGGAATGGTCAAATCTTACATATTTCTTGTCTGTCCACCTGAGGAGTGGCCAAATCTTACATATTTCTTGTCTGTCCACCTGAGGAGTGGCCAAATCTTACATATTTCTTGTCTGTCCACCTGTCGAATGGCCAAATCTTACATATTTCTTGTCTGTCCACCTGTCGAATGGCCAAATCTTACATATTTCTTGTCTGTCCACTTGTGGAATGGCCAAATCTTACATATTTCTTGTCTGTCCATTTGTGGAATGGCCAAATCTTACATATTTCTTGTCTGTCCACTTGTCGAATGGCCAAATCTTACATATTTCTTGTCTGTCCACTTGTGGAATGGCCAAATCTTACATATTTCTTGTCTGTCCACCTGACGAATGGCCAAATCTTACATATTTCTTGTCTGTCCACCTGACGAATGGCCAAATCTTACATATTTCTTGTCTGTCCACCTTGTCGAATGGCCAAATCTTACATATTTCTTGTCTGTCCATTTGTCGAATGGCCAAATCTTACATATTTCTTGTCTGTCCACCTGTGGAATGGCCAAATCTTACATATTTCTTGTCTGTCCACCTGTCGAATGGCCAAATCTTACATATTTCTTGTCTGTCCACTTGTGGAATGGCCAAATCTTACATATTTCTTGTCTGTCCACTTGTGGAATGGCCAAATCTTACATATTTCTTGTCTGTCCACTTGTCGAATGGCCAAATCTTACATATTTCTTGTCTGTCCACCTGTGGAATGGCCAAATCTTACATATTTCTTGTCTGTCCACCTGTGGAATGGCCAAATCTTACATATTTCTTGTCTGTCCACTTGTCGAATGGCCAAATCTTACATATTTCTTGTCTGTCCACCTGTGGAATGGCCAAATCTTACATATTTCTTGTCTGTCCACCTGTGGAATGGCCAAATCTTACATATTTCTTGTCTGTCCACCTGTGGAATGGCCAAATCTTACATATTTCTTGTCTGTCCATTTGTGGAATGGCCAAATCTTACATATTTCTTGTCTGTCCACCTGTGGAATGGCCAAATCTTACATATTTCTTGTCTGTCCACCTGTGGAATGGCCAAATCTTACATATTTCTTGTCTGTCCACCTGACGAATGGCCAAATTTTACATATTTCTTGTCTGTCCACTTGTGGAATGGCCAAATCTTACATATTTCTTGTCTGTCCACTTGTGGAATGGCCAAATCTTACATATTTCTTGTCTGTCCACTTGTCGAATGGCCAAATCTTACATATTTCTTGTCTGTCCACTTGTCGAATGGCCAAATCTTACATATTTCTTGTCTGTCCACTTGTCGAATGGCCAAATCTTACATATTTCTTGTCTGTCCACCTGTCGAATGGCCAAATCTTACATATTTCTTGTCTGTCCACCTGTCGAATGGCCAAATCTTACATATTTCTTGTCTGTCCACCTGTGGAATGGCCAAATCTTACATATTTCTTGTCTGTCCACCTGACGAATGGCCAAATCTTACATATTTCTTGTCTGTCCACCTGTGGAATGGCCAAATCTTACATATTTCTTGTCTGTCCACCTGTGGAATGGCCAAATCTTACATATTTCTTGTCTGTCCACCTGTGGAATGGCCAAATCTTACATATTTCTTGTCTGTCCACCTGACGAATGGCCAAATCTTACATATTTCTTGTCTGTCCACCTGTTGAATGGCCAAATCTTACATATTTCTTGTCTGTCCACCTGTGGAATGGCCAAATCTTACATATTTCTTGTCTGTCCACCTGTGGAATGGCCAAATCTTACATATTTCTTGTCTGTCCACCTGTGGAATGGCCAAATCTTACATATTTCTTGTCTGTCCACTTGTGGAATGGCCAAATCTTACATATTTCTTGTCTGTCCACTTGTCGAATGGCCAAATCTTACATATTTCTTGTCTGTCCACTTGTCGAATGGCCAAATCTTACATATTTCTTGTCTGTCCACCTGTGGAATGGCCAAATCTTACATATTTCTTGTCTGTCCACCTGTGGAATGGCCAAATCTTACATATTTCTTGTCTGTCCACTGTGGAATGGCCAAATCTTACATATTTCTTGTCTGTCCACTTGTCGAATGGCCAAATCTTACATATTTCTTGTCTGTCCACCTGTGGAATGGCCAAATCTTACATATTTCTTGTCTGTCCACCTGTGGAATGGCCAAATCTTACATATTTCTTGTCTGTCCACCTGTGGAATGGCCAAATCTTACATATTTCTTGTCTGTCCACCTGTGGAATGGCCAAATCTTACATATTTCTTGTCTGTCCATTTGTGGAATGGCCAAATCTTACATATTTCTTGTCTGTCCACCTGACGAATGGCCAAATTTTACATATTTCTTGTCTGTCCACTTGTGGAATGGCCAAATTTTACAAATTTCTTGTCTGTCCACTTGTGGAATGGCCAAATCTTACATATTTCTTGTCTGTCCACTTGTCGAATGGCCAAATCTTACATATTTCTTGTCTGTCCACTTGTCGAATGGCCAAATCTTACATATTTCTTGTCTGTCCACCTGACGAATGGCCAAATCTTACATATTTCTTGTCTGTCCACCTGTCGAATGGCCAAATCTTACATATTTCTTGTCTGTCCACCTGTGGAATGGCCAAATCTTACATATTTCTTGTCTTTCCACCTGACGAATGGCCAAATCTTACATATTTCTTGTCTGTCCACCTGTGGAATGGCCAAATCTTACATATTTCTTGTCTGTCCACCTGACGAATGGCCAAATCTTACATATTTCTTGTCTGTCCACCTGTGGAATGGCCAAATCTTACATATTTCTTGTCTGTCCACCTGACGAATGGCCAAATCTTACATATTTCTTGTCTGTCCACTTGTCGAATGGCCAAATCTTACATATTTCTTGTCTGTCCATTTGTGGAATGACCAAATCTTACATATTTCTTGTCTGTACACCTGACGAGCAGTCAAATCTTACATATTTCTTGTCTGTCCACCTGACGAGTGGCCAAATCTTACTTATTTCTTGTCTTTCCACCTGACGAGTGGTCAAATCTTACATGTTTCTTGTCTGTCCACCTGACGAGTGGTCAAATCTTACATATTTCTTGTCTGTCCACCTGACGAGTGGTCAAATCTTACATGTTTCTTGTCTGTCCACCTGACGAGTGGTCAAATCTTACATATTTCTTGTCTGTCCACCTGACGAATGGCCTAATCTTACATATTTCTTGTCTGTCCACCTGTTGAATGGCCAAATCTTACATATTTCTTTTCTGTCCACCTGACGAATGGCCAAATCTTACATATTTCTTGTCTGTCCACCTGTGGAATGGCCAAATCTTACATATTTCTTGTCTGTCCACCTGTGGAATGGCCAAATCTTACATATTTCTTGTCTGTCCACCTGTGGAATGGCCAAATCTTACATATTTCTTGTCTGTCCACTTGTCGAATGGCCAAATCTTACATATTTCTTGTCTGTCCACTTGTGGAATGGCCAAATCTTACATATTTCTTGTCTGTCCACTTGTCGAATGGCCAAATGTTACATATTTCTTGTCTGTCCACCTGTGGAATGGCCAAATCTTACATATTTCTTGTCTGTCCACCTGTGGAATGGCCAAATCTTACATATTTCTTGTCTGTCCACTTGTCGAATGGCCAAATTTTACATATTTCTTGTCTGTCCACTTGTTGAATGGCCAAATCTTACATATTTCTTGTCTGTCCACCTGTGGAATGGCCAAATCTTACATATTTCTTGTCTGTCCACCTGTGGAATGGCCAAATCTTACATATTTCTGGTCTGTCCATTTGTGGAATGGCCAAATCTTACATATTTCTTGTCTGTCCACCTGTGGAATGGCTAAATCTTACATATTTCTGGTCTGTCCATTTGTGGAATGGCCAAATCTTACATATTTCTTGTCTGTCCACCTGACGAATGGCCAAATTTTACATATTTCTTGTCTGTCCACTTGTGGAATGGCCAAATTTTACAAATTTCTTGTCTGTCCACTTGTGGAATGGCCAAATCTTACATATTTCTTGTCTGTCCACTTGTCGAATGGCCAAATCTTACATATTTCTTGTCTGTCCACTTGTCGAATGGCCAAATCTTACATATTTCTTGTCTGTCCACCTGACGAATGGCCAAATCTTACATATTTCTTGTCTGTCCACCTGTCGAATGGCCAAATCTTACATATTTCTTGTCTGTCCACCTGTGGAATGGCCAAATCTTACATATTTCTTGTCTTTCCACCTGACGAATGGCCAAATCTTACATATTTCTTGTCTGTCCACCTGTGGAATGGCCAAATCTTACATATTTCTTGTCTGTCCACCTGACGAATGGCCAAATCTTACATATTTCTTGTCTGTCCACCTGTGGAATGGCCAAATCTTACATATTTCTTGTCTGTCCACCTGACGAATGGCCAAATCTTACATATTTCTTGTCTGTCCACTTGTCGAATGGCCAAATCTTACATATTTCTTGTCTGTCCATTTGTGGAATGACCAAATCTTACATATTTCTTGTCTGTACACCTGACGAGCAGTCAAATCTTACATATTTCTTGTCTGTCCACCTGACGAGTGGCCAAATCTTACTTATTTCTTGTCTTTCCACCTGACGAGTGGTCAAATCTTACATGTTTCTTGTCTGTCCACCTGACGAGTGGTCAAATCTTACATATTTCTTGTCTGTCCACCTGACGAGTGGTCAAATCTTACATGTTTCTTGTCTGTCCACCTGACGAGTGGTCAAATCTTACATATTTCTTGTCTGTCCACCTGACGAGTGGTCAAATCTTACATATTTCTTGTCTGTCCACCTGACGAGTGGTCAAATCTTACATGTTTCTTGTCTGTCCACCTGACGAGTGGTCAAATCTTACATATTTCTTGTCTGTCCACCTGACGAGTGGTCAAATCTTACATGTTTCTTGTCTGTCCACCTGACGAGTGGTCAAATCTTACATATTTCTTGTCTGTCCACCTGACGAATGGCCAAATCTTACATATTTCTTGTCTGTCCACTTGTCGAATGGCCAAATCTTACATATTTCTTGTCTGTCCATTTGTGGAATGGTCAAATCTTACATATTTCTTGTCTGTACAACTGACGAGCAGTCAAATCTTACATATTTCTTGTCTGTCCACCTGACGAGTGGCCAAATCTTACATATTTCTTGTCTTTCCACCTGACGAGTGGTCAAATCTTACATGTTTCTTGTCTGTCCACCTGTCGAATGGCCAAATCTTACATATTTCTTGTCTGTCCACTTGTCGAATGGCCAAATCTTACATATTTCTTGTCTGTCCATTTGTGGAATGGCCAAATCTTACATATTTCTTGTCTGTCCACCTGAGGAATGGTCAAATCTTACATATTTCTTGTCTGTCCACTTGTCGAATGGCCAAATCTTACATATTTCTTGTCTGTCCACCTGTGGAATGGCCAAATCTAACATATTTCTTGTCTGTCCACCTGACGAATGGCCAAATCTTACATATTTCTTGTCTGTCCACCTAACGAATGGCCAAATCTTACATATTTCTTGTCTGTCCATTTGTCGAATGGCCAAATCTTACATATTTCTTGTCTGTCCATTTGTGGAATGGCCAAATCTTACATATTTCTTGTCTGTCCACCTGTGGAATGGCCAAATCTTACATATTTCTTGTCTGTCCACTTGTCGAATGGCCAAATCTTACATATTTCTTGTCTGTCCATTTGTGGAATGGCCAAATCTTACATATTTCTTGTCTGTCCACTTGTCGAATGGCCAAATCTTACATATTTCTTGTCTGTCCACCTGTGGAATGGCCAAATCTTACATATTTTTTGTCTGTCCACCTGTGGAATGGCCAAATCTTACATATTTCTTGTCTGTCCACTTGTCGAATGGCCAAATTTTACATATTTCTTGTCTGTCCACTTGTTGAATGGCCAAATCTTACATATTTCTTGTCTGTCCACCTGTGGAATGGCCAAATCTTACATATTTCTTGTCTGTCCACCTGTGGAATGGCCAAATCTTACATATTTCTGGTCTGTCCATTTGTGGAATGGCCAAATCTTACATATTTCTTGTCTGTCCACCTGTGGAATGGCTAAATCTTACATATTTCTGGTCTGTCCATTTGTGGAATGGCCAAATCTTACATATTTCTTGTCTGTCCACCTGACGAATGGCCAAATTTTACATATTTCTTGTCTGTCCACTTGTGGAATGGCCAAATTTTACAAATTTCTTGTCTGTCCACTTGTGGAATGGCCAAATCTTACATATTTCTTGTCTGTCCACTTGTGGAATGGCCAAATTTTACATATTTCTTGTCTGTCCACTTGTGGAATGGCCAAATCTTACATATTTCTGGTCTGTCCACTTGTGGAATGGCCAAATCTTACATATTTCTTGTCTGTCCACTTGTCGAATGGCCAAATTTTACATATTTCTTGTCTGTCCACTTGTCGAATGGCCAAATCTTACATATTTCTTGTCTGTCCACCTGACGAATGGCCAAATCTTACATATTTCTTGTCTGTCCACCTGTCGAATGGCCAAATCTTACATATTTCTTGTCTGTCCACTTGTGGAATGGCCAAATCTTACATATTTCTTGTCTTTCCACCTGACGAATGGCCAAATCTTACATATTTCTTGTCTGTCCACCTGTGGAATGGCCAAATCTTACATATTTCTGGTCTGTCCATTTGTGGAATGGCCAAATCTTACATATTTCTGGTCTGTCCACCTGTGGAATGGCTAAATCTTACATATTTCTGGTCTGTCCATTTGTGGAATGGCCAAATCTTACATATTTCTTGTCTGTCCACCTGACGAATGGCCAAATTTTACATATTTCTTGTCTGTCCACTTGTGGAATGGCCAAATTTTACAAATTTCTTGTCTGTCCACTTGTGGAATGGCCAAATCTTACATATTTCTTGTCTGTCCACTTGTCGAATGGCCAAATCTTACATATTTCTTGTCTGTCCACTTGTCGAATGGCCAAATTTTACATATTTCTTGTCTGTCCACTTGTCGAATGGCCAAATCTTACATATTTCTTGTCTGTCCACCTGACGAATGGGAATGGCCAAATCTTACATATTTCTTGTCTGTCCACCTGTCGAATGGCCAAATCTTACATATTTCTTGTCTGTCCACCTGTGGAATGGCCAAATCTTACATATTTCTTGTCTTTCCACCTGACGAATGGCCAAATCTTACATATTTCTTGTCTGTCCACCTGTGGAATGGCCAAATCTTACATATTTCTAGTCTGTCCACCTGACGAATGGCCAAATCTTACATATTTCTTGTCTGTCCACCTGTGGAATGGCCAAATCTTACATATTTCTTGTCTGTCCACCTGACGAATGGCCTAATCTTACATATTTCTTGTCTGTCCACCTGTTGAATGGCCAAATCTTACATATTTCTTTTCTGTCCACCTGACGAATGGCCAAATCTTACATATTTCTTGTCTGTCCACCTGTGGAATGGCCAAATCTTACATATTTCTTGTCTGTCCACCTGTGGAATGGCCAAATCTTACATATTTCTTGTCTGTCCACCTGTGGAATGGCCAAATCTTACATATTTCTTGTCTGTCCACTTGTCGAATGGCCAAATCTTACATATTTCTTGTCTGTCCATTTGTGGAATGGCCAAATCTTACATATTTCTTGTCTGTCCACTTGTCGAATGGCCAAATCTTACATATTTCTTGTCTGTCCACCTGTGGAATGGCCAAATCTTACATATTTCTTGTCTGTCCACCTGTGGAATGGCCAAATCTTACATATTTCTTGTCTGTCCACTTGTCGAATGGCCAAATTTTACATATTTCTTGTCTGTCCACTTGTTGAATGGCCAAATCTTACATATTTCTTGTCTGTCCACCTGTGGAATGGCCAAATCTTACATATTTCTTGTCTGTCCACCTGTGGAATGGCCAAATCTTACATATTTCTGGTCTGTCCATTTGTGGAATGGCCAAAACTTACATATTTCTTGTCTGTCCACCTGTGGAATGGCTAAATCTTACATATTTCTGGTCTGTCCATTTGTGGAATGGCCAAATCTTACATATTTCTTGTCTGTCCACCTGACGAATGGCCAAATTTTACATATTTCTTGTCTGTCCACTTGTGGAATGGCCAAATTTTACAAATTTCTTGTCTGTCCACTTGTGGAATGGCCAAATCTTACATATTTCTTGTCTGTCCACTTGTCGAATGGCCAAATCTTACATATTTCTTGTCTGTCCACTTGTCGAATGGCCAAATTTTACATATTTCTTGTCTGTCCACTTGTCGAATGGCCAAATCTTACATATTTCTTGTCTGTCCACCTGACGAATGGCCAAATCTTACATATTTCTTGTCTGTCCACCTGTCGAATGGCCAAATCTTACATATTTCTTGTCTGTCCACCTGTCGAATGGCCAAATCTTACATATTTCTTGTCTTTCCACCTGACGAATGGCCAAATCTTACATATTTCTTGTCTGTCCACCTGTGGAATGGCCAAATCTTACATATTTCTTGTCTGTCCACCTGACGAATGGCCAAATCTTACATATTTCTTGTCTGTCCACCTGTGGAATGGCCAAATCTTACATATTTCTTGTCTGTCCACTTGTCGAATGGCCAAATCTTACATATTTCTTGTCTGTCCATTTGTGGAATGACCAAATCTTACATATTTCTTGTCTGTACACCTGACGAGCAGTCAAATCTTACATATTTCTTGTCTGTCCACCTGACGAGTGGCCAAATCTTACTTATTTCTTGTCTTTCCACCTGACGAGTGGTCAAATCTTACATGTTTCTTGTCTGTCCACCTGACGAGTGGTCAAATCTTACATATTTCTTGTCTGTCCACCTGACGAGTGGTCAAATCTTACATGTTTCTTGTCTGTCCACCTGACGAGTGGTCAAATCTTACATATTTCTTGTCTGTCCACCTGACGAGTGGTCAAATCTTACATATTTCTTGTCTGTCCACCTGACGAGTGGTCAAATCTTACATATTTCTTGTCTGTCCACCTGACGAGTGGTCAAATCTTACATGTTTCTTGTCTGTCCACCTGACGAGTGGTCAAATCTTACATATTTCTTGTCTGTCCACCTGACGAGTGGTCAAATCTTACATATTTCTTGTCTGTCCACCTGACGAATGGCCAAATCTTACATATTTCTTGTCTGTCCACTTGTCGAATGGCCAAATCTTACATATTTCTTGTCTGTCCATTTGTGGAATGGTCAAATCTTACATATTTCTTGTCTGTACAACTGACGAGCAGTCAAATCTTACATATTTCTTGTCTGTCCACCTGACGAGTGGCCAAATCTTACATATTTCTTGTCTTTCCACCTGACGAGTGGTCAAATCTTACATGTTTCTTGTCTGTCCACCTGTCGAATGGCCAAATCTTACATATTTCTTGTCTGTCCACTTGTCGAATGGCCAAATGTTACATATTTCTTGTCTGTCCATTTGTGGAATGGCCAAATCTTACATATTTCTTGTCTGTCCACCTGAGGAATGGTCAAATCTTACATATTTCTTGTCTGTCCACTTGTCGAATGGCCAAATCTTACATATTTCTTGTCTGTCCACCTGTGGAATGGACAAATCTTACATATTTCTTGTCTGTCCACCTGACGAATGGCCAAATCTTACATATTTCTTGTCTGTCCACCTAACGAATGGCCAAATCTTACATATTTCTTGTCTGTCCATTTGTCGAATGGCCAAATCTTACATATTTCTTGTCTGTCCATTTGTGGAATGGCCAAATCTTACATATTTCTTATCTGTCCACCTGTGGAATGGCCAAATCTTACATATTTCTTGTCTGTCCACTTGTCGAATGGCCAAATCTTACATATTTCTTGTCTGTCCATTTGTGGAATGGCCAAATCTTACATATTTCTTGTCTGTCCACTTGTCGAATGGCCAAATCTTACATATTTCTTGTCTGTCCACCTGTGGAATGGCCAAATCTTACATATTTTTTGTCTGTCCACCTGTGGAATGGCCAAATCTTACATATTTCTTGTCTGTCCACTTGTCGAATGGCCAAATTTTACATATTTCTTGTCTGTCCACTTGTTGAATGGCCAAATCTTACATATTTCTTGTCTGTCCACCTGTGGAATGGCCAAATCTTACATATTTCTTGTCTGTCCACCTGTGGAATGGCCAAATCTTACATATTTCTGGTCTGTCCATTTGTGGAATGGCCAAATCTTACATATTTCTTGTCTGTCCACCTGTGGAATGGCTAAATCTTACATATTTCTGGTCTGTCCATTTGTGGAATGGCCAAATCTTACATATTTCTTGTCTGTCCACCTGACGAATGGCCAAATTTTACATATTTCTTGTCTGTCCACTTGTGGAATGGCCAAATTTTACAAATTTCTTGTCTGTCCACTTGTGGAATGGCCAAATCTTACATATTTCTTGTCTGTCCACTTGTGGAATGGCCAAATTTTACATATTTCTTGTCTGTCCACTTGTGGAATGGCCAAATCTTACATATTTCTGGTCTGTCCACTTGTGGAATGGCCAAATCTTACATATTTCTTGTCTGTCCACTTGTCGAATGGCCAAATTTTACATATTTCTTGTCTGTCCACTTGTCGAATGGCCAAATCTTACATATTTCTTGTCTGTCCACCTGACGAATGGCCAAATCTTACATATTTCTTGTCTGTCCACCTGTCGAATGGCAAATCTTACATATTTCTTGTCTGTCCACTTGTGGAATGGCCAAATCTTACATATTTCTTGTCTTTCCACCTGACGAATGGCCAAATCTTACATATTTCTTGTCTGTCCACCTGTGGAATGGCCAAATCTTACATATTTCTTGTCTGTCCACCTGACGAATGGCCAAATCTTACATATTTCTTGTCTGTCCACCTGTGGAATGGCCAAATCTTACATATTTCTTGTCTGTCCACCTGACGAATGGCCTAATCTTACATATTTCTTGTCTGTCCACCTGTTGAATGGCCAAATCTTACATATTTCTTTTCTGTCCACCTGACGAATGGCCAAATCTTACATATTTCTTGTCTGTCCACCTGTGGAATGGCCAAATCTTACATATTTCTTGTCTGTCCACCTGTGGAATGGCCAAATCTTACATATTTCTTGTCTGTCCACCTGTGGAATGGCCAAATCTTGCATATTTCTTGTCTGTCCACCTGTGGAATGGCCAAATCTTACATATTTCTTGTCTGTCCACCTGTGGAATGGCCAAATCTTACATATTTCTTGTCTGTCCACTTGTCGAATGGACAAATCTTACATATTTCTTGTCTGTCCATTTGTGGAATGACCAAATCTTACATATTTCTTGTCTGTCCACCTGTGGAATGGCCAAATCTTACATATTTCTTGTCTGTCCACTTGTCGAATGGCCAAATTTTACATATTTCTTGTCTGTCCACCTAACGAATGGCCAAATCTTACATATTTCTTGTCTGTCCATTTGTGGAATGGCCAAATCGTACATATTTCTGGTCTGTCCACCTGTGGAATGGCCAAATCTTACATATTTCTTGTCTGTCCATTTGTGGAATGGCCAAATCTTACATATTTCTTGTCTGTCCACCTGTGGAATGGCCAAATCTTACATATCTTTATTTCTGTTCATCTGTCGCCTGCTCAAATCTTAGATTTTTTTTTTTTTAAGTTCATCTGTCGAATGGAAAAAAATTGTACATATCTTTCTTCCTTTCCATGTATCACTTGTCACATCATACATATATCCCTCTCTGTACATCTACCGCTTCCCATATCTAATATATCTCTTGTTCCGTCCATCTGTCGCTCTGGTAATATTTTACATATCTCTGTATTTGCCCATCAACCGCTTAGTCATATCTTACATATCTCTCTTTCTGTCTCTGTCTTTGTCTCATCTTTCTGTCAGTCTCTCTCAATAACAACTCTATATCAGTGTCTCTGTCCCATCTCTATGTTAATCTATCTTACTAGCATCTCTCTGTCAGTGTCTCTGCCCCACCTCTATGTCTATCTATCTTACTAGCATCTCTATGTCAGTGTCTCTGTCCCATCTCTATGTCTATCTATCTTACTAGCATCTCTCTGTCAGTGTCTCTGTCCCATCTCATTGTCAATCTACCTCACTAGCATCTCTCTGTCAGTGTCTTTGTGCCATCTCTATGTCAATCTATCTCACTAGCATCTCTCTGTCAGTGTCTCTGCCCCATCTCTATGTCAATCTACCTCACTAGCATCTCTCTGTCAGTGCCTCTGTCTCATCTCTATGTCAATCTATCTTACTAGCATCTCTCTGTCAGTGTCTCTGTCCCATCTCATTGTCAATCTACCTCACTAGCATCTCTCTGTCAGTGTCTCTGTCCCATCTCTATGTTAATCTATCTTACTAGCATCTCTCTGTCAGTGTCTCTGTCCCATCTCATTGTCAATCTATCTTACTAGCATCTCTCTGTCAGTGTCTCTGTCCCATCTCTATGTCAATCTATCTTACTAACATCTCTCTGTCAGTGTCTCTGTCCCATCTCATTGTCAATCTACCTCACTAGCATCTCTCTGTCAGTGTCTCTGTCCCATCTCTATGTTAATCTATCTTACTAGCATCTCTCTGTCAGTGTCTCTGTCCCATCTCATTGTCAATCTACCTCACTAGCATCTCTCTGTCAGTGTCTCTGTCCCATCTCTATGTCAATCTATCTTACTAGCATCTCTCTGTCAGTGTCTCTGTCCCATCTCATTGTCAATCTATCTTACTAGCATCTCTCTGTCAGTGTCTCTGTCCCATCTCTATGTTAATCTATCTTACTAGCATCTCTCTGTCAGTGTCTCTGCCCCACCTCTATGTTAATCTATCTTACTAGCATCTGTATGTCAGTGTCTCTGTCCCATCTCTATGTTAATCTATCTTACTAGCATCTCTATGTCAGTGTCTCTGTCCCATCTCTATGTTAATCTATCTTACTAGCATCTCTCTGTCAGTGTCTCTGCCCCACCTCTATGTTAATCTATCTTACTAGCATCTCTATGTCAGTGTCTCTGTCCCATCTCTATGTCTATCTATCTTACTAGCATCTCTCTGTCAGTGTCTCTGTCCCATCTCATTGTCAATCTACCTCACTAGCATCTCTCTGTCAGTGTCTCTGTCCCATCTCTATGTTAATCTATCTTACTAGCATCTCTCTGTCAGTGTCTCTGCCCCACCTCTATGTTAATCTATCTTACTAGCATCTCTCTGTCAGTGTCTCTGTCCCATCTCATTGTCAATCTATCTTACTAGCATCTCTCTGTCAGTGTCTCTGTCCCATCTCTATGTCAATCTATCTTACTAACATCTCTCTGTCAGTGTCTCTGTCCCATCTCATTGTCAATCTACCTCACTAGCATCTCTCTGTCAGTGTCTCTGTCCCATCTCTATGTTAATCTATCTTACTAGCATCTCTCTGTCAGTGTCTCTGTCCCATCTCATTGTCAATCTACCTCACTAGCATCTCTCTGTCAGTGTCTCTGTCCCATCTCTATGTCAATCTATCTTACTAGCATCTCTCTGTCAGTGTCTCTGTCCCATCTCATTGTCAATCTATCTTACTAGCATCTCTCTGTCAGTGTCTCTGTCCCATCTCTATGTTAATCTATCTTACTAGCATCTCTCTGTCAGTGTCTCTGCCCCACCTCTATGTTAATCTATCTTACTAGCATCTGTATGTCAGTGTCTCTGTCCCATCTCTATGTTAATCTATCTTACTAGCATCTCTATGTCAGTGTCTCTGTCCCATCTCTATGTTAATCTATCTTACTAGCATCTCTCTGTCAGTGTCTCTGCCCCACCTCTATGTTAATCTATCTTACTAGCATCTCTATGTCAGTGTCTCTGTCCCATCTCTATGTCTATCTATCTTACTAGCATCTCTCTGTCAGTGTCTCTGTCCCATCTCATTGTCAATCTACCTCACTAGCATCTCTCTGTCAGTGTCTTTGTCCCATCTCTATGTCAATCTATCTCCTCACTAGCATCTCACTGTCAGTGTCTCTGTCCCATCTCTATGTCAATCTATCTCACTAGCATCTCTCTGTCAGTGTCTCTGTCCCATCTCTATGCCAATCTATCTCACTAGCATCTCACTGTCAGTGTCTCTGTCCCATCTCTATGTCAATCTATCTCACTAGCATCTCTCTGTCAGTGTCTCTGTCCCATCTCTATGTCAATCGATCTCCTCACTAGCATTTCTCTGTGAGTGTCTCTGTCCCATCTCTATGTCAATCTATCTCACTAGCATCTCTCTGTCAGTGTCTCTGTCCCATCTCTATGTCAATCGATCTCCTCACTAGCATTTCTCTGTGAGTGTCTCTGTCCCATCTCTATGTCAATCTATCTCACTAGCATCTCTCTGTCAGTGTCTCTGTCCCATCTCTATGTCAATCTATCTCACTAGCATCTCACTGTCAGTGTCTCTGTCCCATCTCTATGTCAATCTATCTCACTAGCATCTCTCTGTCAGTGTCTCTGTCCCATCTCTATGTCAATCTATCTCACTAGCATCTCACTGTCAGTGTCTCTGCCCCATCCCTATGTCAATCTATCTCACTAGCATCTCACTGTCAGTGTCTCTGCCCCATCTCTATGTCAATCTATCTCACTAGCATCTCACTGTCAGTGTCTCTGCCCCATCCCTATGTCAATCTATCTCACTAGCATCTCACTGTCAATGTCTCTGCCCCATCCCTATGTCAATCTATCTCACTAGCATCTCACTGTCAGTGTCTCTGCCCCAGCTCTATGTCAATCTATCTCACTAGCATCTCACTGTCAGTGTATCTGCCCCATCCCTATGTCAATCTATCTCACTAGCATCTCACTGTCAGTGTCTCTGCCCCATCCCTATATAAATCTATCTCACTAGCATCTCTCTGTCAATGTCTCTGTCTCATCTCTATGTCAATCTATCTCACTAGCATCTCTCTGTCAATGTCTCTATCTCATCTCTATGTCAATCTATCTCACTAGCATCTCTCTGTCAGTGTCTCTGTCCCATCACTCTGCCAGTGTCTGAGTCCATTCTCTCTATTAGTCTCCCTCTTCCATCTCTCTGTAAATATGTTTCTACCATTTTTCTGTGAGACTCTTTCTACAAACTCTCTGTCAGTGTCTCTGGCACATCCCTGTCAGTTTCCATTTCTCCTTTCTCTCTGTTCGTCTCTCTCTCTCTCTCCCTCCCTCCCACCTCTCTGTCAGTCTATGTCCCATCTCTCTGTTATTCTCTTTCTGCCGTTAATCTGTTAGTCTTTCTCTAAAATTACTGTCAGATTTCTCTTCCATTTCTCTGTAATTCTCCCCTCTCTCCTTCGTCTCTGTAACTCTCATTTTCCATTCCCTCCTCTGTCAATCTCTATCTCTCCCTTGTCTCTGTCCGCTCTCTTTTCCTTTCCTCCTCTGTCAATCTCCATCTCTCACTTGTATCTGTCCCTCTCTCGTTCCCTTCCCTCTTCTGTCAATCTCCGTCTCTCCCTTTTCTCTGTATCCCACTGTTTCTCTTCCCTGCTATGCCAATCTCCCCTATCTCCCTTGTCTCTGTCACCTTTTCTTTCCCTTCCCATCTCTGTCAATCTCCATCTCTCCCTTGTCTCTGTCCCCTTTCTTTCTCTTCCCTCCTATGTCAATCTCCACCTTTTCTCTGTCTCCCTCTCTTTCTCTTCCTCCTATGTCAATGTCCATCTCTCTCTTATCTCTGTCCGCTCTCTTTCCTTTCCTTCCTCTGTCAATCTCCATCTAGTATCTATCTCCCTCTCTTTCTCTTCCTTCCTTTGTCAATTTCCATATCTCTCTTATCTCGACCCCTTTCTTTCTCTTCCCTCCTCTGCCAATCTCCCCTATCTTCCTTATCTCTGACCCCTTTCTTTCTCATCCCTCATATGTCAAAATCCCATAACCCCCATTGCATCTGTCTCTCTCTTTCCATTCCTCCTCTGTCAATCTCCATCTCTCCCTTGGCTCTGTCCCCTCTCTTTCTCTTCGTTCCTAAATCAACATACCCTATTTCCCTTGTATCTGTCCGCTCTCTTTCTTTTCCCTCCTCTATCAATCTCCATCCCTCATTCATCTCTGTCACTTCTCTTTCTCGTCCCTCCTCTATCAATCTCCATCTCTCATTCATCTCTGTCACTTCTCTTTCTCGTCCCTCCTCTATCAATCTCCATCTCTCATTCATCTCTGTCACTTCTCTTTCTCGTCCCTCCTCTATCAATCTCCATCTCTCATTCATCTCTGTCACTTCTCTTTCTCGTCCCTCCTCTATCAATCTCCATCTCTCATTCATCTCTATCACTTCTCTTTCTCGTCCCTCCTATATCAATCTCCATCTCTCATTCATCTCTGTCACTTCTCTTTCTCGTCCCTCCTATATCAACATCCCCTATTCCCCTTGTATCTGTCCCTCTCTCTTTCTCTTCCCTTCTATGTCAATCTCTCTTATCTTCCTTATCTCTGTCCCCTCTCTTTCTCTTCCCTCCTATGTCAACATCCCCTATTTCCCTATTATCTGTCCCTCTATCTTTCCCTTTTCTATCTCTGTCAGTATATGTCAGTAATGTGAAGATAGTAAGTGGTTCTTGTGTCAGACAGCGATAATGATAGCAGCGAGAGTGTGTGGACGTTATAAAACAAAGCAGGATATCCCATCTTTATGTCTTTGTTGTTTATTTTATCTAAAGTTGAACATTGGCCGGACCGCTCTTTGTTAATTATGTGACGTCAGACAAATAGTTATTGCTTGTGTCTTCATCAAAGATGGCGTGTGCCACAGCCTGTAACAGAAACACATAGTGTAAGGGCACATACTTGACACTGACATTAAGAATATGCATGACATGTACAAGATGTATGATATAGAGGAAATAAAAGAAATATACCAACCAATTAATGTGTGTGAATTATATGCAAATAAAACAAATTTAGTTGAAATAGTAAATAAAAAAAGTAAAGAGCTCCGCCACGCCAATTGGCGTAGAAATGATGTTGTTAGTGACCATAATTTGTACAGACCTTCGGCACATGAGTTTGAGAGATCAATTTGTGTGTATTGCGCTCGTAAAGCTTTGTTTTCTCAATAAAAATGTCAGGTACCCATTAAAGGTTGAATCATGATCGATCCGAACTATTTGTTGTTTGTAGTCCAGTTCACTAACAACTGAGCTATCGCGAACACCAAATTTAGTTGAAACTTCATCGTTTGTTTTCTTTTCGTTCCATCCAATTCTGCTTATTCTTCTGTAAATCAACATTTCAAAAACTTCAATTTTCTGCTCTGTTTTCTTGTCTAATTTCCATGTTTCTGCACCACACATAAATTAAGAAGATATAACATTTCCCTATTCTTAGCTTTAGCAATGGTGTTATTTATTTTGATGTTAGTAAATTGTTCATGACATCATAATTACTTTTTGCCATTCCTATTCTTTTGTTTATTTCAGATTTACATTTTCCATCACTGGTTATAGTATGTCCAAGGTAGTTGTAGTTACACTCATCATCGTAACAAAATACCGGGCCTGCTGGCGTAGGTGATCACGTCTCTCCACAACTTTCGATCTCGACAGTTATTTATTATTTCTGTTGTTGACCTGCTTCCAAGCCATTCTCTTAAACTGTCTGGTCTCTGTTCTCTTTGCTTCCATTTATCTCTTCGTCCCTCAATTTTTTCCCCAGTTGTTGCAATATACTCCAGTTGTTCTCTTCTTATTACATGGCCAAAAAATGATGATTGTTTGTTATTAATATTTGAAATTAGCTCTCTTTTTGCTTTGGCCTCTTTCAGAACGTTTTCATTACTCATCTTAGCTGTCCATGGTATTCTCAAAATGTTTCTTTAAAACCACATTTCTACAGACTCCAGTGATTTTCTTGTCTTTTCTCCTATTGTCCATGATTCACATCCATATGTTAAGACTGGCTCTACATAACATTTCAGAACTCTTTTTCTTGTTTCTATTGTCAAAAATGGATTGCATTGTATCTTCCTCATTTTTTGGAAAGCTGCTTTTGCCTGAGCTATTCTGCATCTCACCTCTGTTGTACATCTTCCGTCTAAGGTTAACAAAGTTCCCAAATATTTATGTTACACTCATCATCATCATCATATGCCTTCTCCGCAACGAAGGTTGGCTACCATGAATCGCGATTCTACTCTGTTCCTTGCTTTGATGGTGCAGGCTGTCTTAGATTGACTTGACCATCTTTTGATGTTACTCGTCCATGTTAGTCTTGGTCTGCCTTTGCCTCTTTTACCTTGTATTTTTCCTTCCAATATTACTTTTAGTAGGCTGTTGTGTCTTTTAACATGCCCCAAAAATTTCATTTGTATTGTCTTAATTGTATTTAGTAGTTCTCTTTTTATTTTCAGTTGTTTTAAAACTTTATCGTTTGTTATCTTTTGTTTCCATCCAATTCTACCTATTCTTCTATAAATCCACATTTCAAAGGCTTCAATTTTGTGTTCTATTTTCTTGTCTAATGTCCATGTTTCTGCACCATACAGGAATATTGAGAAGATGTACTCATACACACACAATATTGTCTTACGGAAAATTAATAAATATTTTATTAGCTTATTTGACATTTACACACAAAATATTGTCTAACACAAAATTATGAAACATCTTTTTAGCTTATTTAACATCCACACACACAATATTGTTCAACACAAAATTATGAAACATAGTATTAGCTTATTTCACATTCACACAAACAATATTGTCAAACACAAAATTATGAAACATAGTATTAGCTTATTTCATATTCACACAAACAATATTGTCAAACACAAAATTATGAAACATAGTATTAGCTTATTTCATATTCACACAAACAATATTGTCAAACACACAATTATGAAACATCTTATTGGCTTATTTCGCATTAACATACAACATAGTGTTTATCGCAAAATTAACAAACATCTTGTTATCTCGTTTCACATTCACACAGAACGTAGTGCCTAACACTAAATTACCCAATATCTATTTATTTCCTTCATGATTCCACTCAATGCCCACGCCACAACATTTTCAAATCAACTACATAGCAGTCTAATTTTCACCCAACCACCAGTAGATGCGAGGGAGCCGAGGTAGCTTAGTGGTTAGTGAACTGGACTACAAAGGACAAGGGGTAGGGTTCGACCTCATCCGACGGATGCCGGGTTCACCCACCTTAAATGGGTACCGGATTTTTTTTTCTGGGAAAGTATAGCGACACGGGTGTAAAACCGAACACATTACCCCAAAAATCATGTGCTAAAGTCTGTAAAATTTATGGTCACTAACACCATATTCCCTATACGCCACTTGGCGTGACTGGGCTATTTACTTTGTTTTACCTGTCTTACACCTGATCTAACTTCGAGGTGGTATGTGTAACCTGCTGCTGTTCTAACTGTGCAGTTGCTATATCTATAAACAACAGTTAAATGTATAAACAGATTATGCTATTTAAAGTAGTCTATGTTAATTATATAAACGGTTATTGTTGCAGGGATCCAAAGAGGCGCGTCAGGAAATTTTCTGCTCAAAGGCAGACCTGAGAAAAATGTATGGCCAGTAACACCATATTCCCTATACGCCACTTGGCACTTGGCGTGACGGGGGTTCTTTACTTTTTTTTTCCCACCAGGAGGTGAGCGTGGCTGTGCGGCTAAAACCACTGTTTGGCTGTAGAGTGTTCGAAAACCCGCGGTCCACAGGAAGGATTTTTTTTATATCGGGGGGGAGGGGGGGAATTAAAGTCCTGAGTCTTACACATCGTGGCGACTGCTATGACCAAGCGGCCTTTATCCCTCTGATTCTATCGTAAGCCCCCCCCCCCCCCAACCACCTATCGACATACACCAGCGATGATACTATGTGATGTAAGGATTGTTGTTTTTCCCCTTTTTACAAGCTAGAACCCTGAACCAGCTCAATGTAGCTCTTTCTGAATACTTACAAGTTAGGGTATGCAAATAGATCAATGTAGCTCTTTCTGAATACTTACAAGTTAGGGTATGCAAATAGATCAATGTAGCTCTTTCTGACCACTACAAGTTAGAGCCACTACAAGTTAGAGTATGCAAATAGATTAATTTAGCACTTACTAACTACTTACAATGAAGGCACGCGTGGCAGTGCGGCTAAAGCCAATGCTTCGCTGGCTAAAAAGCCGGCTTACGTTGTTCGAAGCCTGCGGTAGACAGAAATGATTTTTTTCTATCTGGGGGCGAAATAAAAATCCTGAGTCTCACACGTCGTGGCGACTGCTTTGACCAAGCGGCATTTATCCCTCTGGTTCTATTGTGAGTCACCCGACATGCACCAGCAATGGTACTATGTGTCGTATAGATAGTTATCTTCCCTCCCCAAACTCATCAGATTGGGGCCTCAGTAGCCTAGTTTGGAAAAGCACCCGACTGGACTACCGACGTTCGGACAACCCGTGTTCGATTCCCGCTGGGAGAAGTGTGAATTGTACTCGTGGTTGGAGAAAAAAAATACCTCCATGGTCAACCCAGCTGTTGGCATAAATGGGTACCAGGGTATTACCCTGGGAAGGTGAGGAATGTCGCTTCGCATCTGAGTTTCGATGCTTGAGGCTACACTATACAGAAATATCCGAACATTTCTGGATAGGCGGCCGAGCACATATTGGTGGAAACTCGCGTGCTAAGACGCCGGTTCAAGTCTCGTACTTTACCTTTACCTTTACCTTTACCTTTACCTTTACCTTTACCTTTACCTTTACCTTTACCTTTACCTTTACCTTTACCTTTTACTCACCAGATTTGAGTTAACCTGAAGTGGGCAAGCAAAACTTCTTGGAAGCTTGAGTTTCGTCCAAAACTGCAGATCTACACAGGCTAGGGTAGCAGCAATCATTGTCACTGAGGCACTCCAAAAATGGTCTGCATAACTTTGGACATTGTAGCCATTTGTACTGTCAATGACAACAAGACAATAATAATGTCTAGTATCACATTGGCTTCAAATAAGTAACACATCATTTTGGGCTTTTAAAACATGTAAATGCATGAGAGAATTGATGGAGATTATAAAACATGTAAATGTATGAGAGAATTGATGGAGATTATAAAACATGTAAATGCATGAGAGAATTGATGGAGATTATAAAAGATGTAAATGCATGAGAGAATTGATGGAGATTATAAAAGATGTAAATGCATGAGAGAATTGATGGAGATTATAAAAGATGTAAATACATGAGAGAATTGATGGAGATTATAAAACATGTAAATACTTGAGAGAATTGATGGAGATTACAAAACATGTAAATACATGAGAGAATTGTGGAGATTATAAAACATGTAAATACTTGAGAGAATTGATGGAGATTATAAAAGATGTAAATACATGAGAGAATTGATGGAGATTATAAAACATGTAAATACTTGAGAGAATTGATGGAGATTATAAAAGATGTAAATACATGAGAGAATTGATGGAGATTATAAAACATGTAAATACATGAGAGAATTGATGGAGATTATAAAACATGTAAATACATGAGAGAATTGATGGATATTATAAAACATGTAAATGCACGAGAGAATTGATGGAGATTATTAAACATGTAAATACATGAGAGAATTGATGGATATTATAAAACATGTAAATGCACGAGAGAATTGATGGAGATTATAAAACATGTACGTACATGAAAGAATTGATGGAGATTATAAAACATGTAAATACATGAGAGAATTGATGGAGATTATTAAACATGTAAATACATGAGAGAATTGATGGATATTATAAAACATGTAAATGCACGAGAGAATTGATGGAGATTATAAAACATGTAAATGCATGAAAGATATGATGGAGATTATAAAACATGTAAATACATGAGAAAATTGATGGACATTATAAAACATGTAAATATGTGTAAATACATGAGATAATTGATGGAGATTATAAAATATCTAAATACATGAGAATATTGATGGAGATTATAAAATATCTAAATACATGAGAATATTGATGGAGATTATAAAATATCTAAATAAATGAGAAAATTGATGGAGATTAGAAAACATGTAAATAAATGAAATAATTGATGGATATCATAAAACGTGTACATTATTTAATTAATTCTTTCACTCATTGAGTGTCGTCACCGCATCGAAGGTTGGCTACCATGGAGCGTCATTCCACTACCTCTTGCTTTGATGGTGCAGAAAGTCATAGGTTGATTTGTCCATCTTTTGATGTTACTTGTTCATGTTAGTCTTGGTCTGCCTCTGCCTCTTTTACCTCGTATTTTCTCTTCCAATATTACTTTCCGTAGGTTGTTGTGTCTTTAACATGGCCCACACATTTCATTTGCTTTGTTCTAACCGTGTTAAGTAGTTCACATTTAATTGTTAGTTGTTTGCGTGTAAAAACATGTAAGTACATGAGAGAGTCGATAGAGATAAAAACATGTAAGTACGTGAGAGAGTTGATAGAGATAAAAACATGTAAGTACGTGAGAGAGTTGATAGAGATAAAAACATGTAAGTACATGAGAGAGTCGATAGAGATAAAAACATGTAAGTACGTGAGAGAGTTGATAGAGATAAAAACATGTAAGTACATGAGATAGTCGATAGAGATAAAAACATGTAAGTACGTGAGATAGTCGATAGAGATAAAAACATGTAAGTACGTGAGAGAGTCGATAGAGATAAAAACATGTAAGTACGTGAGATAGTCGATAGAGATAAAAACATGTAAGTACGTGAGATAGTCGATAGAGATAAAAACATGTAAGTACGTGAGAGAGTCGATAGAGATAAAAACATGTAAGTACGTGAGATAGTTGATAGAGATAAAAACATGTAAGTACATGAGATAGTCGATAGAGATAAAAACATGTAAGTACATGAGATAGTCGATAGAGATAAAAACTTGTAAGTACGTGAGAGAGTCGATAGAGATAAAAACATGTAAGTACGTGAGAGAGTCGATAGAGATAAAAACATGTAAGTACGTGAGAGAGTCGATAGAGATAAAAACATGTAAGTACATGAGAGAGTCGATAGAGATAAAAACATGTAAGTACGTGAGAGAGTTGATAGAGATAAAAACATGTAAGTACATGAGATAGTCGATAGAGATAAAAACATGTAAGTACATGAGATAGTCGATAGAGATAAAAACATGTAAGTACGTGAGATAGTCGATAGAGATTAAAAACATGTAAGTACATGAGATATTCGATAGAGATAAAAACATGTAAGTACATGAGATAGTCGATAGAGATAAAAACATGTAAGTACATGAGATAGTCGATAGAGATAAAAACATGTAAGTACGTGAGATAGTCGATAGAGATTAAAAACATGTAAGTACATGAGATAGTCGATAGAGATAAAAACATGTAAGTACATGAGAGAGCCGATAGAGATAAAAACATGTAAGTACGTGAGATAGTCGATAGAGATTAAAAACATGTAAGTACATGAGATAGTCGATAGAGATAAAAACATGTAAGTACGTGAGATAGTCGATAGAGATAAAAACATGTAAGTACGTGAGATAGTCGATAGAGATAAAAACAAATAAGTACGTGAGATAGTCGATAGAGATAAAAACATGTAAGTACATGAGATAGTCGATAGAGATAAAAACATGTAAGTACGTGAGATAGTCGATAGAGATAAAAACATGTAAGTACTTGAGATAGTCGATAGAGATAAAAACATGTAAGTACATGAGATAGTCGATAGAGATTAAAAACATGTAAGTACATGAGATAGTCGATAGAGATAAAAACATGTAAGTACATGAGATAGTCGATAGAGATTAAAAACATGTAAGTACATGAGATGATGGAGATTATAAAAACATGTAAATAAATGAGATGATGGAGATTATAAAACATGTAAATACATGAGATGATGGAGATTACAAAACATGTAAATAAATGAGATGATGGAGATTATAAAACATGTAAATAAATGAGGTGATGGAGATTATAAAAATATGTAAATACATGAGAAAGTTGACGGAGATTTTAACAGGAGAAAAACACCGCTACTTCGCAAAATAAAAAAAAAAACTAATAAAATAAAGACAGAACAATTTGACTTGTGCTCACAGATAACCCCAGTAGAGATAAAATGAGAAAGTATGATGTTACAGAGTTCTGTGCCCTTGGTTGACTTTGAAACTATAAGGATAGCAACAAGCAACTAGATTGTGGCAGTACATTATTTACTGAGTAGTTAGCCATTAATGATGCTAACTCATCATACATATATATATAACATATAATGAACAATTGGATAGTAATTATCACTAGTAAATATTTTGTAAGGTATGCTGATGATACAGTCTTAACCATTAACAATGAAAATAAGTTACAAAAAATGTTAGACATTATAGTAAAAAAAAAAATAATAAAGGACTCAGCCTTAATAGCAAAAAGACAGAAGTAATGATAACAACAAAGAAAAAGACATCACCTCAGTGCAAAATAAAGACAAGTGGAAGAATATTAAAACAGGTAAATGAATTTAAATATTTGGGAACTTTGTTAACCTCAGACGGAAGATGTACAAAAAGAGGTGGGATGCAGAATGGCTCAGGCAAAAGCAGCTTTCCAAAAAATGAGGAAGACACTGTGCAATCTATTTTGACAATAGAAACAAAAAAAGGGTTCCTAAATGTTATGTAGAACCGGTCTTAACATATGGATGTGAATCATGGACAATTGGACAACAGACAATGAAATCACTGCAGTCTGTAGGAATGTGGTTTTACAGAAGAATGTTGAGGAGAGTACCATGGACAGCTAAGAAGAGTAATGAAAACATTGAAAAGAGGCCAAAGCAAAAAGAGAGCTAATTTCCAATATCAGGAAGAAACTATCATCATTTTTTGGCCATGTAATGAGAAGAGAGCAGCTGGAATATATTGTAACAACTGGAAAAATTGAGGGACTAAGAAATAGAGGGAAGCAAAGAGAAGAGATAATAGACAGTTTCAGAGGATGTCTAGGCAGAAAGTCAACAACAGAAATAATACATAACTGTCGAGATCGAAAATTTTTGAGAGACATGATCACCTACGCCAGCTGGCCCGGTACTTGATGATGATAATGATGGAGACATATATATATATATATATATATATATATATATATATATATATATATATATATATATATATACATAGTTATGTGCATATATAATCTTAAAAATTATAAGACGGCCATGACAATCGATCCACAAAAGAAATGCCATGGCGCTACCACTAGAGTTACAATATATGAATTAAGCTCAGACCTATCTTATGGTCACATGTCCATGCCATGGCATATCCACACTAGAGTTACAATACAAGAACTAAACATAGACCTGCCTTAGAGTCATATAACCAATAGAGTTACAATATATGAACTAAACATAGACCTACCTTAGGGTCATATAACCAATAGAGTTACAATACATAAACTAAACATAGACCACCTTGGGTCATATAACCAATAGAGTTACAATACATAAACTAAACATAGACCTACCTTAGGGTCATATAACCAATAGAGTTACAATACATAAACTAAACATAGACCACCTTGGGTCATATAACCAATAGAGTTACAATACATAAACTAAACATAGACCTACCTTACGGTCATATAACCAATAGAGTTACAATACATAAACTAAACATAGACCTACCTTAGGGTCATATAACCAATAGAGTTACAATACATAAACTAAACATAGACATACCTTACGGTCATATAACCAATAGAGTTACAATACATAAACTAAACACAGACATACCTTAGGGTCATATAACCAATAGAGTTACAATATATGAACTAAACATAGACCTACCTTAGGGTCATATAACCACTAGAGTTACAATACAAGAACTAAACACAGACCTACCTTAGGGTCATATAGCCACTATAGTTACAGTGCATGAACTAAACACAGACCCACCCTATGGTTATATAACTACTAGAGTTATGATGCATTAACTAAACACAGACCCACCCTATGGTTACATAACTACTAGAGTTACAATGCATGAACTATACACAGACCTACCTTAGAGTTACATAACTGCGACATGGCGACACCCAACAATAAGATTAAAATGAGTGCTCTAATATGTGTTGTCATTCCACGTCCTTATATCATCAGATCAGACAGCGTGAAAGCTTCTCGGAAACTATTCAACGATGTAGTGGTTGTACACAAACACAACAAATTGATTATAAAAGATTAATAATGATGTTTTATCACTTCCATTATTTGAATGCAGCTATGATAGATAATGATTAAAATTACAATTTAGACACTTTCATGATGTGCATACAGATGTGATAAGTAAGAGATTAATTATAATATTTTGTCATTTTGATGATATAAATACAACTATCTCAGATAAGATTAGATGGTAAATGTTGTTGCACTTTGGTGTTTGTCAATACAACAGAGATAGGTTAGAATTAAAGGCACATGTTAGGCACTTTAATGATGTCAATATAACTGTGGTAGATAAGAAATACAATACAATCATCATCTCAACTTTGTGCTACCAGTGCCAGTCCTGAACCCTAGAAGTTAGAACAATAAGGAAAAAAACATCTAATGAAATGAAATGTGTCAGAAGAATGACAGAAAACAACTTGAGAGACAAGATCAGAAACTGTTAGATTTGTTGTTTAGTTCATGCTAGGCTTTGATAATCCTGTAGCTTTGATTTGTTGTTTAGTCCAATCTAGACTTTGATAATCATGTAGCTTTGATTTGTTGTTTAGTCCAATCTAGACTTTGATAATCCTGTAGCTTTGATTTGTTGTTTAGTCCAATCTAGGCTTTGATAATCATGTAGCTTTGATTTGTTGTTTAGTCCAATCTAGACTTTGATAATCCTGTAGCTTTGAATAGTTGTTTAGTCCAATCTAGACTTTGTTAACCCTGTCGCTTTGATTTGTTGTTTAGTCCGATCTAGACTTTGTTAACTCTGTAGATTTATGTGTTGTTTAGTCTAATCTAGACTTTGTTAACCCTGTAGCTTTTATGTGCTGTTTAGTCCAATCTAGACTTTGTTAACCCTGTAGCTTTTATGTGCTGTTTAGTCCAATCTAGACTTTGTTAACTCTGTAGCTTTTATGTGTTGTTTAGTCCGATCTAGACTTTGTAAACCCTGTAGCTTTTATGTGTTGTTTAGTCCGATCTAGACTTTGTAAACCCTGTAGCTTTTATGTGTTGTTTAGTCCGATCTAGACTTTGATAACTCTGTAGCTTTTATGTGTTGTTTTGTCCGATCTAGACTTTGTTAACTCTGTAGCTTTTATGTGTTGTTTAGTCCGATCTAGACTTTGTTAACTCTGTAGCTTTTATGTGTTGTTTAGTCCGATCTAGACTTTGTTAACTCTGTAGCTTTTATGTGTTGTTTAGTCCGATCTAGACTTTGTTAACTCTGTAGCTTTTATGTGTTGTTTAGTCCGATCTAGACTTTGTTAACTCTGTAGCTTTTATGTGTTGTTTAGTCCGATCTAGACTTTGTTAACTCTGTAGCTTTTATGTGTTGTTTAGTCCGATCTAGACTTTGTTAACTCTGTAGCTTTTATGTGTTGTTTAGTCCGATCTAGACTTTGTTAACTCTGTAGCTTTTGTGTTGTTTAGTCCATGCTAGACATTGATTACCCGATAACCTTGATTTGTTGTTTAGTTCATGCTAGACATTGATTACCCGATAACCTTGATTTGTTGTTTAGTTCATGCTAGACTTTGATTACCCGATAACCTTAATGTATTGTTCTTCTACATTTGTTAGCTCCCAGTGGAGCATAGGTCTTCAACAAACACTTTCCAAGTCGTTCTGTTTGTAACCATTCTTTTATGATCATTCCATGTCTTCCCCATCATCTTCATCTCTGCTTCTATCTGTCTTCTCCAAGAATTCCTTGGTCTTCCTCTTTGTCTTTTCCCCTGGGGATTCCAAAAAAAGGGCCTGTTGTGTAATACTCTCAATTGGCTTCCGTAGTGTGTGTCCTATCCAGCGCCATCGTCTTCGTTGTATCTCTTTATCATCTTCATCTCTGCTTCTATCTGTCTTCTCCAAGAATTCCGTGGTCTTCCTCTTTGTCTTTTCCCCTGGGGATTCCAAAAAAAGGGCCTGTTGTGTAATACTCTCAATTGGCTTCCGTAGTGTGTGTCCTATCCAGCGCCATCGTCTTCGTTGTATCTCTTTATCTACTGGTGTTTGACTGGTATATTCCCATAATTATATGTTAGTGATTTTGTCCTGCCATTTCCATCCTTTTATTCTGCGTAAGCATCCATTAATGAAAGTCTGTATCTTCGAGATTGTCAATTTTGTTGTTCTCAATGTTTCACAACCATATAATAGGACCAACTTAACATTTGTGCTGAACATTTGTATTTTTGTATTTAACCTAATTTCTTTGGATTTCCACATGTTTCCCAGTGCAACGAAATCTCCTCTTGCTTTTGATATCCTTTTTTTGGTATCATTTTCTGTTCCTCCCTCTTTATCTATATTAATGCACAGATATATGTAAGATTAGTGAGCCGCGATAGCTCAGTGGTTAGTGAACTGGACTACCACGGACAAGGGGTAGGGTTCGATCCCAACCGACGGCTTCCGGGTTCACCCAGCCTTAAATGGGTATCGGATTTTTTTCTGGGAAAGTAAACCAGCACGGGCGTAATACTGACCACATTACCTCAAAAATCATGTGCTGAAAGTCTGTAAAATATAGGGTCACTAACACCATATTTCCCTATATGCCACTTGGCGTGACGGGGGTACAAAGAAAAAAAATATATATGTAAGATTGTACGTCTTGTAGAGGTATTTCTCCTAATTTTATTTGGTTATTGCCAACTGCATTAATTCTCATAATGTTGGTCTTATCTCTATTAATCTTCAGTCCTAGCTGTTGTAATCTTTCATCAAGTATGCTCATTTTATCCTGCATATATTATCTTTTCTTTGACTTGTCCATGTTTGTGAAGTTTTTTCGGCTTATTATTTTTACAGTATTGGATAGCCAGCCCTCATGCCCAACCCTCCTTTCTCGCCATGTCTGGCAGGGTACAGCGCCGCCATTCTTTACTCCCTTTTCGGGCCCCGGCAGAGCACGGGCGGATTTGTTGTTTAGTCCATGCTAAACTTAGATTACCCGATAACCTTGATTTGTTGTTTAGTTCATGCTAAACTTAGATTACCCGATAACCTTGATTTGTTGTTTAGTTCATGCTAAACTTAGATTACCCGATAACCTTGATTTGTTGTTTAGTTCATGCTAAACTTAGATTACCCGATAACCTTGATTTGTTGTTTAGTCCATGCTAGACTTAGATTACCCGATAACCTTGATTTGTTGTTTAGTTCATGCTAGACTTAGATAACCCGATAACCTTGATTTGTTGTTTAGTTCATGCTAGACTTTGATTACCCTGTAACTTTGATTTGGTGTTTAGTCCATGCTAGACTTTCATTACCTGACAGCTAAGATTTGTTGTTTAGTCCATGCTAGACTTTCATTACCTGACAGCTAAGATTTGTTGTTTAGTCCATGCTAGACTTTCATTACCTGACAGCTAAGATTTGTTGTTTAGACCATGCTAGACATTCATTACTTGACAGCTCAGATTTGTTGTTTAGTCCATGCTAGACTTTCATTACCTGACAGCTAAGATTTGTTGTTTAGTCCATGCTAGACTTTCATTACCTGACAGCTAAGATTTGTTGTTTAGTCCATGCTAGACTTTCATTACCTGACAGCTAAGATTTGTTGTTTAGACCATGCTAGACATTCATTACTTGACAGCTCAGATTTGTTGTTTAGTCCATGCTAGACTTTCATTACCTGATAGCTAAGATTTGTTGTTTAGACCATGCTAGACGTTCATTACCTGACAGCTAAGATTTGTTGTTTAGTCCATGCTAGACTTTCATTACCTGATAGCTAAGATTTGTTGTTTAGTCCATGCTAGACTTTCATTACCTGATAGCTAAGATTTGTTGTTTAGTCCATGCTAGACTTTCATTACCTGACAGCTAAGATTTGTTGTTTAGTCCATGCTAGACTTTCATTACTTGAGAGCTAAGATTTGTTGTTTAGAACATGCTAGACTTTCATTACCTGAGAGCTAAGATTTGTTGTTTAGTCCATGCTAGACTTTCATTACCTGAGAGCTAAGATTTTTTGTTTAGTCCATGCTAGACTTTCATTACCTGAGAGCTAAGATTTGTTGTTTAGTCCATGCTTGACTTTCATTACCTGAGAGCTAAGATTTGTTGTTTAGTCCATGCTAGACTTTCATTACCTGACAGCTAAGATTTGTTGTTTAGTCCATGCTAGACTTTCATTACCAGACAGCTAAGATTTGTTGTTTAGTCCATGCTAGACTTTCATTACCTGACAGCTCAGATTTGTTGTTTAGTCCAAGCTAGACTTTCCATACCAGACAGCTCAGATTTGTTGTTTAGTCCATGCTAGACTTTCATTACCTGACAGCTAAGATTTGTTGTTTAGTCCATGCTAGACTTTCATTACCAGACAGCTCAGATTTGTTGTTTAGTCCAAGCTAGACTTTCATTACCTGCGCAAATATTTAATACACTTTATCCAGGTGCTGTCTGGTCTGTCGGACAAAAGTTGTCAACAGTTTAAGGTGCTGGCCATCAACAGTCTAGCTGTTGCCTTGGCTCCTATGAACACATGTGGTCTAGACTTGACCAGAAGTTGTTGAAGTGTCAAACATGTGTCTCGTCTGTGATTTTTGTGACTGTCAACACAATGGTCAATGGGGATACTTGTCTCCCCGTCTCCGTGGATGCTGTTAAAATGTGAACAAACTGCTCGCGTCCCACCGTCTAGTCGTCTCCGTGGATGCTGTTAAAATGTGAACAAACTGTTCGAGTCTAGCCGTCTAGTCGTCTCTGCGGATGCTGTTAAAATGTGAACAAACACTTCGAGTCTCGCCGTCTAGTCGTCTCTGCGGATGCTGTTAAAATGTGAATAAACACTTCGAGTCTCGCCGTCTAGTCGTCTCTGCGGATGCTGTTAAAATGTGAACAAACACTTCGAGTCTCGCCGTCTAGTCGTCTCTGCGGATGCTGTTATAATGTGAACAAACTCTTCGAGTCTCGCCGTCTAGTCGTCTCTGCGGATGCTGTAGAAATGTCAACCAACTGCACGACTCTCGTCGTCAGGCCTTAAATATATATTTGCAACTGCATCTGTTTGCACATGTCCACTGATCCCTCCATGTAAAACTGCTACAGAGGTATCAAATATATATATATGCAGTCCTTGTTCATCTGTTACGATACTCAAATCGTTTTATTTGGATGTGTGCCAATTTCTCCAACAACTTCTCCGTCAACCTACCATAACCATCAGACCAGACAATATCTGGATTAGGTCCACTCTTTAGACTCTGAGCATTTAATGTATCAGATCCTGTAATTTGAAAGCGTCGTTGGAATTAGTGGAGGTTATAAGAGAGGTTAGGGCAGGCGAATGACAGGGAGATGGTAAGTTTCAACCACGGTGAACACTGTCAGTTTAAAAGACATCTTGTGATCGCATAGTCAGGCTATGGTCGCGTGACAAGGTCGACGAGCCAAACTAGCGGGCAGGATTAATAAAATTCCTGCTGGTACTCGTGCAGAGAAGACATGTTTGGGTTAGAGCAGGAATGCGCAAGGGGATCCGCGTTAGCTCAGTGGTTAGTGAACTGGACTACAAAGGACAAGGGGTAGGGTTCGATCCAAACCGACGGCTTCCGGGTTCACCCAGCCTTTAATGGGTACCGGATTTTTTTCTGGGAAAGTGAAGCGGCACGTGCGTAATACCGACCACATTACCCCAAAAATAATGTGCCGAAGGTCTATTAAATTTATGGTCACTAACACCATATTCCCTCTACGCCACTTGGCGTGACGGGGGTACTTTACTTTTTAGGAATGCGCTGGGGAGACTGAAGATTACATTGAGAACATGGCTGACACCTGCATAACGAAGATTAGATAGTTCCAAGTAGAAAAATTAGCCAGTTTAGAAGAATGAAGCTAAGTAAGATATAGATTCTTCTTTTGCGATCATGGCTCATTCACACTAATATTCCAGACTCTCTTATGAAGGAATCACGTCTGTTTCAGTGAAACTTAGATATATATTATTAGAAGCTTGCATCCACTAGGGACAGCTCTAAAGAACATAGAAATACTGGTAGAGTTAGGCAGTCAGATGCAACTGGATAGCAGATGTAGAGTGGTAGAGAGAATACTGAAGTGCGTGGGTTTGACGTGTTTTGATAATGGTTCTCTGTAGAATGCTTTGACTACGATGTAACATGAAATAAACATGTTGGAGTACTGGAAAGTGTACCAGTCTCTAAAAATGTAACATGGAATACACATATTGGACAGTGGAGCCAGTCTCTAAACATGTAACATGCAATAAACATGTTGGAGTACTGGAAAGTGTACCAGTCTCTAAAAATGTTACATGGAATACACATATTGGACAGTGGATCCAGTCACTAAACATGTAACATGCAATAAACATGTTGGAGTACTGGAAAGTGTACCAGTCTCTAAAAATGTTACATGGAATACACATATTGGACAGTGGAGCCAGTCTCTAAACATGTAACATGCAATAAACATGTTGGAGTACTGGAAAGTGTACCAGTCTCTAAAAATGTTACATGGAATAAACATATTGGACAGTGGAGCCAGTCTCGAAACATGTAACATGCAATAAACATGTTGGAGTACTGGAAAGTGTACCAGTCTCTAAAAATGTTACATGCAATAAACATGTTGGAGTACTGGACAGTGTACCAGTCTCTAAAAATGTTACATGCAATAAACATATTGGAGTACTGGAAAGTGTACCATTCTCTAAAAATGTTATATGGAATAAACATACTGGACAGTGTACCAGTCTTTGAACATGTAACATGCAATAAACATGTTGGAGTACTGGAAAGTGTACCATTCTCTAAAAATTTTATATGGAATAAACATATTGGACAGTGGAGCCAGTCTCTGAACATGTAACATGCAATAAACATGTTGGAGTACTGGAACGTGTACCAGTCTCTGAACATGTAACATGCAATAAACATGTTGGAGTACTGGACAGTGTACCAGTCTCTGAACATGTTACATGCAATAAACATGTTGGAGTACTGGAAAGTGTACCATTCTCTAAAAATGTTATATGGAATAAACATACTGGACAGTGTATCAGTCTCTGAACATGTAACATGCAATAAACATGTTGGAGTACTGGACAGTGTACCAGTCTCTGAACGTGTTACATGCAATAAACATGTTGGAGTACTGGACAGTGTACCAGTCTCTGAACATGTTACATGCAATAAACATGTTGGAGTACTGGAAAGTGTACCATTCTCTAAAAATGTTATATGGAATAAACATACTGGACAGTGTACCAGTCTCTGAACATGTTACATGCAATAAACATGTTGGAGTACTGGAAAGTGTACCATTCTCTAAAAATGTTATATGGAATAAACATACTGGACAGTGTATCAGTCTCTGAACATGTAACATGCAATAAACATGTTGGAGTACTGGACAGTGTACCAGTCTCTAAAAATGTTACATGCAATAAACATGTTGGAGTACTGGACAGTGTACCAGTCTCTAAACATGTAACAAACAATAAACATGTTGGAGTACTGGACAGTGTACCAGTCTCTAAAATTACACAAATCTACTAGTCCCATCTTTGATGATAAAGAACGTTGTGTTAGATGGTTACATGTTGTCATTACAAAAAAACAATATTGCAGCAAACTGGGTTTTCTTTTCAACGCCATCAAGAAAACTGCATCTCACACTGTTGGTCACGCACGGATTGAGAAAATAGGGAAGTGGTTAAGAGAGACTGTCAGGATAATAATTAAAGGGTGGATAGTGGAAGTGGTTAAGTGAGACTGTCAGGATAATAATTAAAGGTTGGAAAGTGGAAGTGGTAAAGTGAGACTGTCAGAATAATAATTAAAGGTTGAAAAGTGGAAGTGGTTAAGTGAGACTGTCAGGATAATAATTAAAGGTTGGAAAGTGGAAGTGGTTAAGTGAGACTGTCAGGATAATAATTAAAGGTTGAAAAGTGGAAGTGGTTAAGTGAGACTGTCAGGATAATAATTAAAGGGTGGATGGGTTTAAGTGAGATCACTCCAATTATAATTAAATGGTGGGAAAAGGAAGACCGTAATCTATCACTAGCAAAAACAAAATGTTCATATTATCTTAATATGTAAATTAACATTTTACCAGATGCGGACGTAAAGATCAGCGAATAAAAAGGTCAACAAAAATGTGTGAACAACCTATCTCACAAGCTGGTGTAATAGAAAACAAAACACACAACTGGAAAATAATAAAATTACACATACACAGTGAAATATAAACTCTACCTACAAGACACCTAAACTCTGCATAAACAACATAAGTGAAACAAAATAAATAGCAAACACAAATCTCACCCTTCAGATATGAATACCAGGCTTCAGTACCGCGACTTTAAATATATCTCCGTGAGCAATCTGTGATTTCATTGTTAGAGACGGTAATAATTCACCTGGACTAGTTCATGTTCTCATCAAGTCGCTGTCAGGTGACCTCTGTAATTGACATAACTAACCCTTGCCTGTTACACATCTCGTTTCTTGATCCCTAGAGACACGTTTCATTTCCACATCTCTGTAACTGGGATAAATAACCCTGGCCTGTTACACATCTCGTTTCTTGATCCCTAGAGACACGTTTCATTTCCACATCTCTGTAACTGGGATAAATATCCCAGGCTTGGTACTCATCTCGTTTCTTGATTACTAGAGAAACCTTTCATTTCCACATCTCTGTAACTGGAATAAATAACCCTAGCCTGGTACACATCTCGTTTCTTGATCACTAGAGAAACGTTTCATTTCCACATCTCAGTAACTGACATAAACAACCCTAGCTTGGTACACATCTCAGAACAACAGCTGGATGGGAGGGGAAGAACTATGACTTTTGCTGATGATATTCTAGTATATCGACAGGGAAGAGACAGACGGGGAATCGCCTCCACAATGCAAGACGAACTCGATCGCGTTTCTTCCTGGTGTGGGGTTTCAGGTGCCTTGGTTAATCCTAATAAAGCATCAGTTTCATGGTTCTCCATTAACAATCATATCGTTAATACGACCACACCGGTAGTACGAATGGGAGCTGATGAGGTGACCAGGGACAAGTTGATGACATACCTCGGAGTTAAGTTTGATCGCAGCCTGTGTTTCGGGACCACGTCGACCATGTGATAACAAAATCCCGAAAAGGATTAGCCGCCTTGAAGGTCATGGCAGCTGCCAACATCGAGCAGAGGCTACTTACTCTTCTGTTCCAGGGATTAGTCATCGCACCAATCGAGTATGCCCTGGCAATTGTTACTGTCAGTACGACTCAAACTGATAGGCAGAGAAAATACAAAATGCGCATTATCCTGGAATGTGCGGGGGACACTCCCTGTGTAGCAATGAGGTATCTTCTTGACTTTCCAACAATAAATGACAGAATCAAGATCTGGAGAGCACGAGCATACCTGAAGATTAGTACAGATACAGAGCATCCATTGCACCACGTGCTCAACACAGTGAAAGGTGCCAGGCTAAAAAGAGGCAAATCATTGGTGGGCCGAGCAGAAGATGTCATCAAACAGGTCTGTGGGCTTACCAATATTAGCGTTGGTGAGGAGTGGATACCGGTGCCTACGTCATTCAAAGGGGACTTTCTCGTGTATTGTCACACTCGACAGGAAAAGTAGGGAACAGAACCCGGTCGTGGTTACTCTGAGGTCAACAGTCTCATCTGCGATAACACCGATGAGAAAGATGCAGTCATCTATACAGACGGATCTGTAAGACGACACCAAAGAAGTGCATGGGCATTTACAACACGCTCGGCAGGCAGAATAGTCAAAGAAGACAGTAGTGCAGACGTCATGACCACGAGTAGCATGACAATGGAGGCGATGGCAGTGACCAAGGCATTCAAATGGTTAAAGTCACAAGACTACACCCACGCATGTATACTGAGTGATTCGATGAGCATGATAAAAAAAGTGGAGGCGGGCTTTGTACGCATGCAATGGGTAGAGTCGTTGCAGAAATCCAAAATATGTAAGGTCACCTTTGTCTATGTCCCTGGACATGCCGGAGTACGGGGAAATGGAAGAGCGGATAGGTTGGCTAGCTGCGCTGTCGTTGAGGACAGGCAACCAATGGATCGAGCGGAAATCATCAATGCCCACCGAGATGTGGGAAAAGCACAGGACTTCGACAAACACAGATCCACGTCACTTCTTCGGATGAAAGAAATGGGAGTTAAGATGGGCACAGCCAGAAATGAGAAACTTAGTGGCCGTGTAAGAAGACTTATCAACCAACATAGAACTGGAGTCGTCAGTCGCTGGACGCTGAGGGAATTGCTGAGGAGCGGATCTGAGCACCTATGGACATGTTAGGAGTGCAATGATGATGACTCGCAAATAACTCAATAACATCTCGTTTCTTGATCACTAGAGAAACGTTTCATTTCCACATCTCTGTAACTGGGATAAATGGCCCTAGTACACATGGTACACATCAATTTGATAACTGGCTTACATCAAAGACACTAGTATTTGTAGCCTCCGTCAGTCATTGTTTTTATTATGGGATTTCCCTTTGAAATGTTATTTTTGGCTTCTCTTTCGCTGTTTATTCTCTTTTTTTGTATGAATCTGTCTTCTTCTTGTTTTAGTTACAGCTTTAGCGTGTGTTTACAAAGACTGTGGTCTGCAGCTATTTCATCCCCGCTTGCAAGGTTTATATTCAGAGTCTTCATGCCACGTTTACACACGTCTACAAATAAATGTTTTGGTCGTCATCCTAGTTACTTTTACCATCTACTAGTTCCCCATAGAGAATATATTTTGGCTTCCGGCCATCTTTCATACGGTGTACGTGGCCAAGTCAGCATAACCTACGTTGTTTGAGCAGCGTGTAGATATTCTCGAGGCATATGCTAGCCATGACCTCCAAGTGTGTCACTTTATCCTTCCAGGTGATACAAGAACACGGCCCAGATAGCGCATATGGAATGTATTTAGCTTTCTCTTCTACTTTGCATAAGTTGTCCATAAGGACACTAGAAGTTGAGGAAAGATATCTGAAGGTCATTCTGTGAGAGTTTATTGTTAATCAATATTGTAACTCATACATACACAGTTTAGGGCTATCCGTGAGAGTTTGTTGTTAATTAATATTGTAGCTCATACATACACAGTTTAGGGGCTATCCGTGAGAGTTTGTTGTTAACTAATATTGTAGCTCATACATACACAGTTTAGGGGCTATCCGTGAGAGTTTGTTGTTAATTAATATTGTAGCTCATACATACACAGTTTAGGGGCTATCCGTGAGAGTTTGTTGTTAATTAATATTGTAGCTCATACATACACAGTTTAGGGGCTATCCGTGAGAGTTTGTTGTTAACTAATATTGTAACTCATACATACACAGTTTAAGGGATGTCTGTGAGAGTTTATTGTTAATTAATATTGTAACTCATACATACACAGTTTAAGGGATGTCTGTGAGAGTTTGTTGTTAATTAATATTATAACTCATACATACACAGTTTAAGGGAAGTCTTTGAGAGTTTGTTGTTAATTAATATTATAACTCATACATACACAGTTTAAGGGATGTCTGTGAGAGTTTGTTGTTAATTAATATTATAACTCATACATACACAGTTTAAGGGATGTCTGTGAGAGTTTGTTGTTAATTAATATTATAACTCATACATACACAGTTTAAGGGATGACTGTGAGAGTTTATTGTTAATTAATATTGTAACTCATACATACACAGTTTAAGGGATGTCTGTGAGAGTTTGTTGTTAATTAATATTATAACTCATACATACACAGTTTAAGGGATGTCTGTGAGAGTTTGTTGTTAATTAATATTATAACTCATACATACACAGTTTAAGGGATGACTGTGAGAGTTTATTGTTAATTAATATTATAACTCATACATACACAGTTTAAGGGATAACTGTGAGAGTTTATTGTTAATTAATATTGTAACTCATACATACACAGTTTAAGGGATGACTGTGAGAGTTTATTGTTAATTAATATTGTAACTCATACATACACAGTTTTCAGGGATGTCTGTGAGAGTTTGTTGTTAATTAATATTATAACTCATACATACACAGTTTAAGGGATGACTGTGAGAGTTTATTGTTAATTAATATTGTAACTCATACATACACAGTTTAAGGGATGTCTGTGAGAGTTTGTTGTTAATTAATATTATAACTCATACATACACAGTTTAAGGGATGTCTGTGAGAGTTTGTTGTTAATTAATATTGTAACTCATACATACACAGTTTAAGGGATGTCTGTGAGAGTTTGTTGTTAATTAATATTATAACTCATACATACACAGTTTAAGGGATGTCTGTGAGAGTTTATTGTTAATTAATATTATAACTCATACATACACAGTTTAAGGGATGTCTGTGAGAGTTTGTTGTTAATTAATATTATAACTCATACATACACAGTTTAAGGGCTCTGGGAATGAGGAATCAGGCTGGTTAGACTTAGACCAGAACTGTGTATAACCAGTACGCTACTGAAACTGTAAGAGACAATACACTCTCCCATCAATTATTGGCGTGCCCTGGATGTCACCTGATATGTTTTGTAATTAGTAAATACGTCATCAGTGACGCATAATGTGTGTTTATAAAGCAGGAAACGAACATTAAACCAATTAAAAGTCTATTATGACTTTAAGTATGGCACTTGATGTTAGTTATTGTTGGTTTAATGGTCCGCGCTTAAGTTTAAAGCCTTAAATGTACCAGATATAACTGGCCTTGTATTTCAAACTAACGGACAAATAAATGTCATCGGTTATCTTTTATGATTTGATGATACAGCTAGTCGCGAGTTGTAAAACAATGACTTGGTCACAGATGGTGGTACCACGGGATGGTTGGACCGTTTACATTCCAGTTCAGAGTTCCATTTTCCAATTGTGTGTGATGTAGTGGCTCCAAATTGAGGAAGATACTGTGCAATCCTTGTTTGATAATAGAAATAAGATAAAGAGTTCATAAGTGGTATGTAGAGCCAGTCTTAACATATGGTTGTGAATCAAGGAAAATAGGACAACATACAAGAAAAACACTGGAGACTGTAGAAATGTGGTTTTACAGAACAATGTTGAGAATACCATGGACAGCTAAGAAGTGTAATGACAACGGTTTGAAAGAGGCCAAAGCAAAGAGAGGGTTAGTTTTCAAAATTAGGAAAAAAACAACCCATCATTTTAATGCCATGTAATGAGAATGGAACAGCTGGAATATATTATAATAACCGAGAAAGTTGAGTGACGAAGAGATAGAGGGAAGCAAAGAGAAAAGATACCAACATTTTAAGAGATTGGCTTGACAGTAGGTCAACAAATAGTGAAGAAATATTGACATTACATAAGAAAGAAGCGTACAAAATTCAAGCCTTTGAAATGTGGATCTATAGTAAAATGGATAGTATTGAGTTGAAAGAAAATAGGACAATCACGGAGTTGTGATTCAGCTGCAAATGTAAAAAAAAAAAAAAAAAAAAAAAAAAAAAAAAAAAAAAAAAAAACTACTGAAATCAATTCGAAACTATCTATTTTTCGTTCGCCTCACGTATTCTCTATATCTGCAATGTCGTTTCGTATAATTGTACCATCTTTCGTAATTCTTGCAGGGGCCCATATAACTTTGTGTGTAATGTTGTTTCTATGGGCCAATGGATTTTCCTTAGTCTACTATATTCAGTACAGTCTTGGAGTATGTGTTCAGCAGTAGTGGTTGGCCATCGACGTGTACATGTAGTTGAGGTGCCGATCTTGAATGTTGTATACATGTGACTGTGGAGTTTATTGTCCTGTTCTGTAGCGTATAATGATAACTTGTTGACATATACTCATATTATGAAAGGCATCCTGGTTTGGGACTGGTGATCTTCTGATTGATTTGATTATATGTTTCTTCTGATGCTATGTAACCGGTGTATCTAGTTGTGTGCCTGTTGAACCTTCCTTTGCCAACTGATCTGCTTTCTCGTTTCCTCAAATAATTAGAAAAAGGAACTGCATTTCTTGTAGACATGTGAAGTGACGTCATACTCTTCTAAAAGTGATCTTGGAAGGTGAGGTACAAGGTAGACGTGGCAGAGGCAGACCAAGACTAAAGTGGACAGATGACATCAAAGGTTGGTCAGGTGAGCCTATGACAACGTGTACCACCAAGACAAGAGACAGAGTAAAATGGCGCCCAATGGTAGCCAACCTTTGATGTGTAGACGGCACCCAATGAATTAATGTGTGTCTGAGTGTTGTTTGTGAGTATAATCGTACATGTGTGTATGTATAAGCAAGTTTAATCTCTGCCTTATTTCATTCAATGAACGAACATTTTTTTCTACTTTCCACTAATTCATTTGTCAATCAACAGTTCTTTATCTTCACTCCTCCCCCCCCCCCCCCCCACTCCACACACACTGAGAGAAGACTGAGCTGTAAAAATAGTCAAACACAAGAAAGCATGAGACTGTGTTTTTGTTATATATTGCTATATTGCATTATTGATAGGGGAGTTCATCGGTGATAGAGCATATTCTGACCCATGGAAGCGAATCATGGACAGTAGACAAACTAATGAAAAGACACTTAGAGGCCACAGAGATGGGACTTTTCAGAAGAATGTTGAAAGTTCCCTGGACAGCTAAAAAGACCAATGAGGAAATTCTCAAAGAGGCCAACACAAAAAGGGAGCTCTTAAAAAACATCAGCAAGAAACAATCAATATTTTGCAGGCACATCATGAGCAGAGGAAAGTTGGAATACCTGGATACAACTGACAAAATATAGGGAAACAAAATTCGAGGACGACAAAGATAAAAAAATATATTATATAGCTTGATGTCATGGCATGGATAACAGTCAACAACAGAATTGATACGATGCACTGTGGATAGAAGATTGTGGAAGAATATGATCTGGGAAAGGAAAAAAGATGAGGTATACCATCAGGTATGGCACATGATGATGAAGTGGGGAGATAAGTGTTATAGATTTGGCTTTTGGCAAGAAAGAGTAAATGTAGTTGAAAGTACACTCGAGTTACAGGCCTTGTTGGAGGAAGTAAAGCGATCAAATGCATGTTTTTTTCTGTTAACTTTATTCGATCATTAACATGCAATAGTTAACTTGATTCTTGAAATGGAAACGAGGCTCAGGTCAATATGATTGTTACTGTCATCGCTCAATGTGGCCGGTAATTACACAATCTGATGTTATACATTAGGGGGATGTCGACTGGACCTGAGAGAGGAAAAACAGAAGAAAGAAAATTAGAGACAAGAGATTACGCTAGAAGTAGATGTTTGAATTAAAATGTGGTCTACTCGGTCACACTGTAAACTCACTCAAACACTTTCCACTCACTCAAACACTGTCTACTCACTCAAACACTGTCTACTCACTCAAACACTGTCTACTAACTCAAACACTGTCTACTCACTCAAACACTGTCTACTCACTCAAACACTGTCTACTCACTCAAACACTGTCTACTCACTCAAACATTATCTACTCACTCAAACACTGTCTACTCACTCAAACACTGTCTACTCACTCAAACACTGTCTACTCACTCAAACACTGTCTACTCACTCAAACACTGTCTACTCACTCAAACATTATCTACTCACTGAAACACTGTATACCAACTCAAACACTGTCTACTTACTCAAACAACTGTCTACTTACTCAAACACTGTCTACTTAACAAACACTGTCTACTTACTCAAACACTGTCTACTTACTCAAACACAGTCTACTTACTCAAACACTGTCTACTTACTCAAACACTGTCTAGTTACTGAAACAATGTCTAGTTACTCAAACACTGCATACTTACTCAAACACTGTCTACTTACTCAAACACTGTCTACTTACTCAAACACTGTCTAATTACTCAAACAATGTCTAGTTACTCAAACACTGTCTACTTACCCAAACACTGTCTGCTTACTCAAACACTGTCTACTTACTCAAACACTGTCTACTTACTCAAACACTGTCTACTTACTCAAACACTGTGTACTCACTCAAACAATGTCTAGTTACTCAAACACTGTCTACTTACTCAAACACTGTGTACTCACTCAAACAATGTCTAGTTACTCAAACAATGTCTAGTCACTCAAACACTGTCTACTTACTCAAACACTGTCTACTTACTCAAACACTGTCTAGTTACTCAAACACTGTCTAGTTACTCAAACATTGCCTAGTCACTCAAACACTGTCTAGTTACTCAAACACTGTCTACTTACTCAAACACTGCCTAGTTACTCAAACACTGTCTAGTTACTCAAACATTGTCTACTTACTCAAACACTGTCTACTTACTCAAACACTGTCTACTTACTCAAACACTGTCTACTTACTCAAACACTGTCTAGTTACTCAAACACTGTCTAGTTACTCAAACATTGTCTAGTCACTCAAACACTGTCTACTTACTCAAACACTGTCTAGTTACTCAAACACTGTCTAGTTACTCAAACAATGTCTAGTCACTCAAACACTGTCTAGTTACTCAAACACTGTCTACTTACTCAAACACTGCCTAGTTACTCAAACACTGTCTACTTACTCAAACACTGTCTACTTACTCAAACACTGTCTAGTTACTCAAACACTGTCTACTTACTCAAACACTGTCTACTTACTCAAACACTGCCTACTTACTCAAACACTGTCTACTTACTCAAACACTGTCTAGTTACTCAAACAATGTCTACTTACTCAAACAATGTCTACTTACTTAAACACTGTCTACTTACTCAAACACTGTCTACTTACTCAAACACTGTCTAGTTACTCAAACACTGTCTACTTACTCAAACAATGTCTACTTACTCAAACACTGTCTAGTTACTCAAAAACTGTCTACTTACTCAAACACTGTCTAGTTACTCAAACACTGTCTACTTACTTAAACACTGTCTAGTTACTTAAACACTGTCTACTTTCTCAAACAATGTCTACTTACTCAAACACTGTCTAGTTACTCAAAAACTGTCTACTTACTCAAACACTGTCTAGTTACTCAAACACTGTCTACTTACTTAAACACTGTCTAGTTACTCAAACACTGTCTACTTACTCAAACAATGTCTACTTACTCAAACACTGTCTAGTTACTCAAAAACTGTCTACTTACTCAAACACAGTCTAGTTACTCAAACACTGTCTACTTACTTAAACACTGTCTAGTTACTCAAACACTGTCTACTTACTCAAACACTGTCTACTTACTTAAACACTGTCTAGTTACTCAAAAACTGTCTACTTACTCAAACACTGTCTAGTTACTCAAACACTGTCTAGTTACTCAAACACTGTCTAGTTACTCAAACACTGTCTACTCACTCAAACACTGTCTACTCACTCAAACACTGTCTACTTACTCAAACACTGTCTAGTTACTCAAATACTGTCTAGTTACTCAAACACTGTCTAGTTACTCAAACACTGTCTACTCCCTCAAACACTGTCTACTCACTCAAACACTGTCTAGTTACTCAAGCGCTGTTCACTCTTTCAAACACTGTCTACTTACTCAAAAACTTTCTAGTTATTCAAACACTGTCTACTCGCTCAAATACTTTTCACTCACTCAAACACTGTCTACTTACTCAAACACTGTCCCCTCACTCAAACAATTCTCACACAAAAACCGTCTACTCTATCAAACATATCCTACTCAAACATTGGCAATTCAAACATATGAAAACATCCCACAGTAGAACTACTTCTACCTACTCTGACAGCGAATATACATTTCTTTTTGTATTCCCTGAATGAGCCTGCCCTGTTTTGGGCTTGACATTGATTGTATTAATGATTGTGTATCGTTGAAGTTGACCATTTTTTAAACTAGAGACCTCTTGTGTGTTGAAAGTTTCTATGGCTGTGTGGAGTGTCACTGTCTCTGATCTAAAATGTGCGCACCTTTCTCCGGCTGGAAGAGAGTATGTTTCTGTCTTTCCACTTGAGTAGGTTATATAGATGTCCCTGTCTGGTAAGCTATATAGATGTCCCTGTCTGGTAGGTTATATAGATGTCCCTGTCTGGTAGGTTATATAGATGTCACTGTCTGGTAGGTTATATAGATGTCCCTGTCTGGTAGGTTATATAGATGTCATTGTCTGGTAGGTTATATAGATGTCCCTGTCTGGTAGGTTATATAGATGTCCCTGTCTGGTGGGTTATATAGATGTCACTGTCTGGTAGGTTATATAGATGTCACTGTCTGGTAGGTTATATAGATGTCACTGTCTGGTAGGTTATATAGATGTCACTGTCTGGTAGGTTATATAGATGTCCCTGTCTGGTAGGTTATATAGATGTCACTGTCTGGTAGGTTATATAGATGTCACTGTCTGGTAGGTTATATAGATGTCACTGTCTGGTAGGTTATATAGATGTCACTGTCTGGTAGGTTATATAGATGTCACTGTCTGGTAGGTTATATAGATGTCACTGTATGGTAGGTTATATAGATGTCACTGTCTCCCTTCTTTGATGCTTCAGTGGCGGATCCATCTGTGAAAACCCGATTATCTCTGGGGTATTTGGAGGTGATAATCATGATAAGTGATAGTGCTCTCATTTTATTCTCAGATTTCCCATTGTTGAAGACACCTCCTGGAACACCTGGCATTATTTTTTTTTAATTTTAGGGTTCCCCCCATGGTTCGTGTGTCAGGGGTTCTCACTTATCTTTGTTTGGTTCTAAAGAATGAGGGTCTTGCCTGAAGGTTTCCCTTGTTTAGGTTTTTCCTTTGTAGTTTGCTTTTTGTTCTGTTTTTAATTTTTGTTGCAGTGGGTGTTTTTGTGGTAGTCTTTTAATTTATTTTTTTCCGAATTGGATGAGAGTTGTGTATTTTCTGCTGTTTACTAAAGTCTCAAGATCTGATGTTTTTTTTTTCCCATTGTTGTGATTGGGGAACTTTCATTGCTTCCAGTGTTGTTCTGAGTGCCATGTTTCTGACTTTGTCTAGTTTTCCCGGATTTGGCTTGATCGCTGTTGCCGTGGTATCTTGAGGCATATTCTATGATGGGTCTAACTGCTCCAGTGTAGGCTTTTGGATTTTTTTGTTTGCTCCCCAGGATGTTCCAGATAGTTCTTTTCATCACTGGCTGTCTATAGATGAACTCCCCTTAACTCTTTCAATATTAGATTTCAAGGTGTGCCTGAAGTCAATGATGATTCCCAGAAATGTTGGTGTGTCTGTTTGAGGTATTGTAATGTGTTTCTATGTGAGCCTAGAGACAAGGATGACTCCCAGAAATGTTGGTGTGTCTGTTTGAAGTAATGTAAGGTTTCCAGGTGAGTCTGAAGTCAATGATGACTCCCAGAGATGGCGTGTCAGTTTGAGGTATTGTAAGGTGTTTCTATGTGAGCCTAGAGTCAAGGGTGACTCATATAAATGTTGGTGTGACGGCTTGAGTTATTTTAAGGTGTTTCCATGTTTGCCTAGAGTCAAGGGTGACTCACAAAAATGTTGATGTGACGGTTTGAGTTATTATAAAGTTTACCATCTTTATTGATTTGTTTTCTTTGAGTGGGAAGCGTGAGAAGATTGTGGCTGTATGTTTCGTATTGTTTATTTTTAGACCACATGTCTTCATACAGATTTTTATCTCCACTGTTTTGTTGTTTGTTGAGCAGATAAGAGGCTGTAGTGACGTGTCCAAGGTCTGTCCAGAAAGCAAAGTCATCTGTGTGTTGGCTGTTTGAAACATGTTGGTGGTAGCATTTTGTTATATCCTTTATGTATATTAGGAAGAGTGTGGGTGCTATAACAATTCCCTGAGGGACCCTTTCTTGCAATGTGACTGACATACTAAGTTAATGATTTATTTTCACTCTAGATATTCTTTTGAAATAGGTAAATCTTTGATCCAGAAGAAATGTTTTAAGTGACGTCAGCATGTAGGATTTTCAGCATCAATCCTTCCTTTCATCAGTGTCAACGGCATGGGAGAGGTCACAGAAAACATCCATTAAGTTCCATTTCTCCTGGAAGGTATTTTCTATGTCCTGTGTGAGATGTGTCAGGGTCAAGGCCAATAAAGTACATAAATGCATCAAAAAGAGAAGATGTAGTGAAGCTACCAGTGAGGTGAAATGAGAAGATGCAGTGAAGCTACCAGTGAGGAGAAATGAGAAGATGCAGTGAAGCTACCAGTGAGGAGAAATGAGAAGATGTAGTGAAGCTACCAGTGAGGAGAAATTAGAAGATGTAGTGAAGCTACCAGTGAGGAGAAATTAGAAGACGTAGTGAAGCTACCAGTGAGGAGAAATTAGAAGATGTAGTGAAGCTACCAGTGAGGAGAAATGAGAAGATGTAGTGAAGCTACCAGTGAAGCTACCAGTGAGGATAAATGAGAAGATGTAGTGAAGCTACCAGTGAAGCTACCAGTGAAGCTACCAATGAAGCTACCAGTGAAGCTACCAGTGAGGAGAAATGAGAAGATGTAGTGAAGCTACCAGTGAGGAGAAATGAGAAGATGTAGTGAAGCTACCAGAGAGGAGAAATGAGAAGATGTAGTGAAGCTACCAGTGAAGCTACCAGTGAAGCTACCAATGAAGCTACCAGTGAAGCTACCAGTGAAGCTACCAGTGAAGCTACCAGTGAAGCTACCAGTGAGGAGAAATGAGAAAATGTAGTGAAGCTACCAGTGAGGAGAAATGAGAAGATGTAGCGAAGCTACCAGTGAGGAGAAATGAGAAGGTGTAGTGAAGCTACCAGTGAAGCTACCAGTGAAGCTACCAATGAAGCTACCAGTGAGGAGAAATGAAAAGATGTAGTGAAGCTACCAGTGAAGCTACCAGTGAAGCTATCAGGAAAGCTACCAGTGAAGCTACCAGTGAAGCTACCAGTGAGGAGAAATGAAAATATAGAGAATAAAACGGTTAAAGCTTCACGAAACAAGTAGACACCACAAATCAGAACGAAGTTTCGGCTCAAAGGTCTTCAACAGGAAGACACATACAACACACGTATAAACATCTATTTAAAATAAACCAAAAAAAATTATTAACAAATCGAACTAGAAAGAGAAATGAAAAGTAAAGTAGAATAAAATGTTAATTAAAAGTTTCCTGTAAGATCAAAGTAGAATCGTTCTTCTTTATTGTAAAAAAGAAGTAGGATATGTCAGTTGGTTCTCTGAGCTATTGTTTCCCCTCTATCGTGTTTCTGTCGGTGCGAGGATTGTGTTTGCTTCCAAGCACCAGAAAAACGTTTTGTTGATTAACTTCTCCACCAATTTTGCTACACAAGTGAGGAGGTTTATGATCGGTATATTTTAGGGTTAGGACTAGGGTTTGTTGATTAACTTCTCCACTATTTTTATACACAAGTGAGGAGGTTTATGATCGGTATATTTTAGGGTTAGGGCTAGGGTTTGTTGATTAACTTCTCCACCAATTTTGCTACACAAGTGAGGAGGTTTATGATCGGTATATTTTAGGGTTAGGGCTAGGGTTTGTTGATTATCTTCTCCACTATTTGTATACACAAGTGAGGAGGTTTATGATTTGTACATTTTATGGTTAAGGCTTGGGTTTGTTGATTATCTTCTCCACCAATTTTCCTACACAAGTGAGGAGGTTTATGATCGGTACATTTAGAATCCACTTTATCATTGCCTGATTTCAAGTTGGGCTGTGTATGGGCCTAGTTCCAGGCTGATGGGACCTGGGTACCAACTTAAATTACAGATCCTGTGAAGAAACTTTACAGCGGTGATGTCCAGGTGTTTGAGGAGTTTATTGGTAATACCGTGTGCTCCCGGAGCTTTTCTCTCCTTTAAGGTCAGTCCACTCAGTCAAACATTTCCCACTCGAACATTGGCCATTCAAACACTTCAAAGTGAAACACTGTCCATTCAGTCAAACACTGCCCTCTCAGGCAATCACTGCACACTGAAAAAATAGATACGGAAAAACGTTTCAGTTACACACTGGCAAACTCAAATCTTGATTACGGAAAAATTTCTAGAGAAATAATGCCCACCCAAACATTGGATGTGAAAAAACTTTCTAGTCAAACACTGCCCATTTAAACATTGAATATAAAAACACTTTCCAGTGAAACACTGCCCACTCAAACACTGCATGTGGAAAAGCTTTCTAGTGATGAATCACTGCCCGTACAAACTACTAACTCCATCAGGACCAATAAACCCATAATGATTCTTTCACTTTGCTACAATCCACTTCCCACTGGCAGGTCTCCGATAGTCTTTCACCCACTTCAAAACATCCTCCTCCCCTCATCTGACACCAATCAGTCATTTAATACTCACTCACTGCCTTCTTGATTGACACCAATCAACCATCTAATACGCACTCACGTCCTTACACCTTAAACCAATCAGTCATCTAATACTCACCCTCTTACCACTCATCTGAAACCAATCAGTCATCTAATACTCACCCTCTTACCACTCACCTGAAACCAATCAGTCATCTAATACTCACCCTCTTACCACTCACCTGAAACCAATCAGTCATCTAATACTCACCCTCTTACCACTCACCTGAAACAAATCATTCATCTAATACTCACCCACTTCCTTCTCATCTGGCACCAATCAGTCAACTAATATTCACCCACTTCCTTCTCGTCTGAAATCAATCTGTCATCTAATATTCACCTACTTCCTACTCGTCTGACACCAATCAGTCAACTAATATTCACCCAATTTCTACCTTGCAGACACAAATCAGTCATCTAATACTCACATACTTCCTACTCGGCTGACACCAATCAGTTATCTAATACTCACATAGTTCTTATTGGCTGACACCAATCAGTCATCTAATATTCACCTACTTCCTACTCTGCTGACATCAATCAGTCATCTAATATTAACCCACTTTCTACCTTGCTGACATCAATCAGTCATCTAATACACACCTATTTCCGACTCGACTGACACCAATCAGTCATCTAATACACACTTACTTCCTACTCGGCTGACACCAATCCGTCATCTAATATTCACCTACTTCCTACTCGACTGAGACCAATCCGTCATCTAATATTCATCCAATACCTACTCGGATGCTAACAATCAGTCATCTAATACTCGCCCACTTCCTACTCGGCTGACACCAATCAGTCATCCAATACTCATCCACTTCCTACTCGGGTGATATCAATCAGTCATCTAATACTCACCCACTTCCTATTCCCGTGCTACCAATCTGTCATCTAATATTCATCTATTTCCTACTCGGCTGAGACCAATCAGTCATCTAATATTCATCTACTTCCTCTTCGGCTGAGACCAATCTGTCATCTATTACTCGTCCGCTTCCTACTCGGGTGCTATCAATCAGTCATCTAATACTCACTCACTTCCTATTCTCGTGCTACCAATCTGTCATCTAATATTCACCTACTTCCTACTCGGCTGAGACCAATCTGTCATCTAATATTCACATACTTCCTACTCGGCTGACACCAATCTGTCATCTAATATTCACTTAATATCTCATATCTTGGTGTGAGAGATGAGCCATGACTGGCACAGAAACACATTAAGTGTTTAATTGTGACATTTGTCTGTGTTATTCAAATCTCATATCTTTATGTGTGCATGTCTGTGTTAGTCACCTCTAGTGACTCGGGCAGATGGTGCTCGTAAACCCGGGAGGGCAGACCATCTAAGGGCAGAATCCCCCTACAGAAAAGACAATCTGCTGCCTTGCAGGAAGATTGGGGACAATCAAAGGCTAAGGAAAGCGAACCTGAATAAAATGCTGGCTGAAATCGGATGCACTGGGCCACTGGCGCAAAACACAGTGCAACGTATTAACGGGTGTTCAGTCAGAGTGGATCTGGCAGACTCTAAATGTGATGTTCTGTCTGTGGAGGCGATCAACACACTTAACCTGACAGCTGACTTCATGTGGGAGTCTGGAATCCTACTCTTATTGAGTCCTGATCGCAGAGAGAGAGAGATATTCACCTACTTTCTACTCGGCTGACACCAATCTGTCATCTAATATTCACATACTTCCTACTCGGCTGAGTCCAATCTGTCATCTAATATTCACATACTTCCTACTCGGCTGACACCAATCTGTCATCTAATATTCACATACTTCCTACTCGGCTGAGTCTAATCTGTCATCTAATATTCACATACTTCCTACTCGGCTGACACCAATCTGTCATCTAATATTCACATACTTCCTACTCGTTTGAGACCAATCTGTCATCTAATATTCACCTACTTCCTACTCGGTTGACACCAATCTGTCATCTAATATTCACCTACTTCCTACTAGCCTAACCCCAATCAGTCAACTTATACTCATCAACTTTACATCGCCTGACCCTAATCAGTCATTTAATACTAACTCACTTCCCTTTCCTTTTTTTTCAATCAGTCATCTGATACGCACTCACGTCCTACTCAACTCAAACCAATCAGTCATCTGATACTCACCCATTTCCTTCTAATCCCCTCCATTCTATTTGTTGTTAAAATGAAAAAAAGGTGAGCTATATTGCTTGCATCGAGGTGTCCAATTGTCAACATGGTCCACATTGGTACACTCACAATATTCCATCCAGTGGCAACAATCACATTGGTATTGACAAGGTTGGCCTACTTTGACGCAACTAGGCCACTGTCGGTAGAATCAAGACAGTGAGAAATTGTAAATTAAACAATGTTCCGTTATTTGAAATAGTTATAACTAATTTGACTATACCCAATGTTAAGTCAGTCCTATTATATTGCTGTGAAACATGGAGAACAACAAAAATGACAATCATGAAGATATAGACTTTCATTAATGGATCCTTACATGGAATAAAAGGATGGAAATGGCAGGTCAAAATCACTAACATAGAATTATGGTAATGTACCTGTCAAATACCAGTGGCTAAGGAAAGTAAACCTGAAAAAATGCTGGCTGAAATCGGATGCACTGGGCCACTGGTGCAGAACACAGTGCAACGTATTAACGGGTGTTCAGTCAGAGTGGATCTGGCGGACTCTAAATGTGACGTTCTGTCTGTGGGGGCGATCAACACACTTAACCTGACAGCTGACTTCATGTGGGCGTCTGGAATCCTACTCTGACTGAGTCCTGATCGCAGAGAGAGAGAGAGAGAGAGAGAGAGAGAAAGAGAAATACCAGTAGATAAAGAGATACAGCGAAGACAATGGCGCTGGATAGAACACACACTGCAGAAACGAACTGAGAGTATACACAATAGACCCCTTTTTGGAATCCTCAAGGAAAAAAGACAAAGAGGAAGACCAAGGAATTTTAGGAGAAGACAGATGGAAGCAGAGATAAAGATAATGTAAAAGACATGGAATGATCTTAAAAGAATGGCAAGAAACAAAGCGGCTTGAAAAGTGTTTGTTGAAGACCTAAGCTCCACAGGGAGCGGAAAGGTTGAAGAAAGTACTACTATACAATAAATTGATATAAGTTACATACGTGAATCACATAAACGAAATACAAAGGAAACCCATCTTATTCTTCTTCTACCTTTTCAGCTCCCTGTGGAGCATAGGTCTTCAACAAACACTTTTCAAGCCGTTTTGTTTCTTGTCAGTCTTTTAAGATCATTCCATGTCTTCCCCATCATTTTCATCTCTGCTTCCATCTGTCTTCTCCAAGAATATATTGGTCTACCTTTTTGTCTTTTCCTTGGTGTTTCCAAAAAAACAACTGTCGTGTAATACTCTCAGTTGCCTTCCGCAGTGAATGTCCATTCCAGCGCCATCGTCTTCACTGTATCTCTTTATCCACAAGTATTTTACTGGTACATTTCCATAAATCTATGTTAGTGATTTTGTTCTGCCATTTCCATCCTTTTATTCTGCGTAAGCATCCTTTAATGAATGTCTATATCTTCATAATTGTCATTGTGGTTGTTCTCCATGTTTCACAGCCATATAATAATACTGACTTAACGTTGAATTTGAACATTTTAATTTTTGTTTTTAACATAATTTCTTTGGACTTCAAGTCCCTTCCCAGTGCAACGAATGTTCCTCTTGCTTTTGATCTTTTGATATCCTTATTTTGGTATCATTCTCTGTTCCGCCTTTTTTGCCTATATTACTGCTCAATATATGTAAGATGACATGTCCATGATTGTGAAGATTTTTTTCGACTTTTTTTCTTACGGCACAGGATACCCAGTCCCATGCCCAATCCTGCTTATTCGCCTCCTACAAACATGTCCAGTAGGGAACAACGCCAAAATTATTTACTCCCCTTTCGGGCCCCGGCAGCGCACGGGCGAATCGCATACACGTATAATAAAACACAAACATAAACCACATTAACACATATATGATCATATTTATATATGTATGTACAGATAAGTAAAAAGGATAAATAGTTATCATGTGCGTTCATGTGCTGCCTTCTCAAGATAATGAGCATCAAACGACACGACAAAGTACCCAACTATGTCTTGCAAGGAGCCAAACTCCTACCCATTATGGCGACACTTATAGGAGTCGAAGGTAGCTGGGTTATGTAAGAAGTTGTGAGAAGTAATCCTATTGCCAAACACATATTGTATGGTGAACGTAGGGATGGAAAGATACCAAGGGACATGCCTGTGCTGAGATATAAGAATGTTAGCAGGGATTCTTTGAATTATCTATCAGTGAAATAAACTGGGAATATCTACCATCATATCGTAGCACATGGAGAACAACAATCAAAATGCATGGGCATTTATAGCACGCTCGGCAGGCAGAATAGTCAAGGAAGACAGTGGTGCATACGTCATGACCACGGGTAGCATGACGATGGAGGTGATGGCAGTGACCAAGGCATTCAAATGGTTAGAGTCACAAGACTACATCCACGCATGTATACTGAGTGATTCGATGAGCAAGATGAAACAAGTGGAGGCGGGCTCTGTACGCATGCAATGGGTAGAGTCGTTGCAGAAATCAAAAATACGTAAGGTCACCTTTGTCTATGTCCCTGGACATGCGGGAGTACGGGGAAATGAAAGAGAGGACAGGTTGGCTAGCTGCGCTGTCGTTGAGGACGGGCAACCAATGGATCGGGCGGACATCATCAATGCCCTCCGAGATGTAGGAAGAGCACATGACTTCGACAAACACAGATCCACGTCACTTCTTCAGATGAAAGAGATGGGAGTTAAGATGGGCACAGCCAGAAATGAGAAACATAGCAGGCGTGTAAGAAGACTTATCAACCAGCACAGAGCTGGAGTCGTCAGTCGCTGGACACTGAGGGAATTGCTGAGGAGGGGATCTGAGCACCTATGGACATGTTCGGAGTGTAATGATGATGACCCGCAAATAACCCAATAACCCCAACAAAATATTGGCACAGCAACATTCTAGGCAGCGTTATGTCTTAAATCAGGAAACAAAAGACGACGAGGTCAGACACCACGAATACATCTTGTTCATTCTGCGGTCGAATCTGTCTATACAATATTTTGCAGATTCAACCAGGATATAAGTTGTTCTGTAAAACAACATCTAACATAAGACACTAAAATTTCACCAAACTATTGACTAAACATAATATACATAGATAACCTGTATTGTCTTGACAGAATGGTCTGCAGCAAGAATGCCAGAAAACCTTAAAAATGTAAGTTGTTAAAACAGGTTCTATCGTTGCTGAGTCTACAAATTTTAGATCCAGAGGTCCGGCCGCAGAAGAAGCAAAATATCGTTTCAGTTTCATGTGGGGTCTATCCACCTTTTCTTCTCCATTCTTGTGCTTGTCTTCTGACAATTTCTTCAACCTGCTTTATACTGTCGCTGCAGTCATTTTCTTTTAACTTCTAGGGCTTGTCTTCTGACCATTTCTTCAACCTGCTTTATAATGTCGCTGCACCTCTTTTCTTCTCCCTTCTAGTGCTTGCCTTCTGACCATTTCTTCAAAATGCTTTATACTGTCGCTGCAGTCATTTTCTTTTAACTTCTAGGGATTGTTTTCTGACCATTTCTTCAACCTGCTTTATAATGTCGCTGCACCTCTTTTCTTCTCCCTTCTAGTGCTTGCCTTCTGACCATTTCTTGAACCTGCTTTATAGTGTCGCTAAGCCTCTTTTCTTCCTTCTTATAGTGCTTGTCTTCAGATCATTTCTTAAACCTGCTTTATAGTGTCGCTGCGCCTCTTTTCTTTTCACTTCTAGTGCTTGTCTTCAGATCATTTCTTCAACCTGCTTTATAGTGTCGCTGCGCCCCTTTTCTTCTCCCTTATAGTGCTTGTCTTCTGACCATTTCTTCAACCTGCTTTATAATGTCGCTGCTCCTCTTTACTTCTCTTCTAGTGCTTTTCTTCAGATCATTTCTTTAACCTGCTTTATAGTGTCGCTGCACCCCTTTTCATTTCACTTCTAGTGCTTGTCTTCTGACCATTTCTTCAACCTGCTTTATACTGTCGCATCGCCCCTTTTCTTTTCACTTCTAGTGCTTGTCTTCCGAGCATTTCTTCAACCTGCTTTATACTGTCGCATCGCCCCTTTTCTTTTCACTTCTAGTGCTTGTCTTCAGACCTTTTCTTCAACCTGCTTTATACTGTCGCAGCGCCCCTTTTCTTTTCACTTCTAGTGCTTGTTTTCAGACCATTTCTTCAACCTGATTTATACTCTCGCAGCGCCTCTTTTCTTTTCACTTCTAGTGCTTGTCTTCAGACCATTTCCTCAACCTGCTTTATACTGTCGCAGCGCCTCTTTTATTTTCACTTCTAGTGCTTGTCTTCAAATAATTTCTTCAACCTGCTTTATACTGTCGCAGCGCCTCTTTTCTTTTCACTTCTAGTGCTTGTCTTCAGACCATTTCCTCAAACTGCTTTATACTGTCGCAGCGCCTCTTTTATTTTCACTTCTAGTGCTTGTCTTCAAATAATTTCTTCAACCTGCTTTATACTGTCGCAGCGCCCCTTTTCTTTTCACTTCTAGTGCTTGTCTTCAGATCATTTTTTCAACCTGCTTTATACTGTCGCAGCGCCCCTTTTCTTTTCACTTCTAGTGCTTGTTTTCATGTCATTTCTTCAACCTGCTTTATACTGTCGCAGCGCCCCTTTTCTTCTCCCTTCTAGTGCTTGTTTTCATGTCATTTCTTCATCCTGTTTTATACTGTCGCAGCGCCCCTTTTCTTCTCCATTCTAGTGCTTGTTTTCATGTCATTTCTTCAACCTGCTTTATACTGTCGCAGCGCCCCATTTCTTCTCCCTTCTAGTGCTTGTTTTCATGTCATTTCTTCAACCTGATTTATACTGTCGCAGCGCCCCTTTTCTTTTCACTTCTAATGCTTGTTTTCATGTCATTTCTTCAACCTGCTTTATACTGTCGCAGCGCCCCTTTTCTTCTCCCTTCTAGTGCTTGTTTTCATGTCATTTCTTAAACCTACTTTATACTGTTGCAGCGCCCCTTTTCTTTTCACTTCTAGTGCTTCTTTTCATGTCATTTCTTCAATCTGCTTTATACTGTCGCAGCGCCCCTTTTCTTCTCCCTTCTAGTGCTTGTTTTCATGTCATTTCTTCAACCTGCTTTATACTGTCGCAGCGCCTCTTTTCTTCTCCCTTCTAGTGCTTGTTTTCATGTCATTTCTTCAACCCCCGTTATAGTGTCGCTGCGCCTCTCTTTTTGCATGCTTTCGACAGTTCTTTGTTTTAATCTCAAAGTGACATTTTAGTTCGGACCTTGTAAATTTCCCAGCATTTATAAATAAAGATGTCTAGATCCTAGTACATTCCCATATTCTTACAATGTTATTTTATAGGAGTGGGCTCGTTCATTCATCTCAGGCATCAAAAGTAATTTGTTTAGCTGAAGTAAATGTGTATGTGTGAATGATATTTTAGTAGTTCAATGTTTTAATCAAAAATATCAAAGAAATGGCAAATTAGTTTCGGAGGATGGATGCATTATCCAATTCTCATTATCCAATTCTCATTATCCAATTCTTTTCCTAAATTTTTGTTTACTTTTAAAGATATCATCATCATCAAATACCGGGCTTGCTGGCGTAGGTGATCATGTCTCTCCACAGCTTTCGATCTCGGCAGCTTTTTATCATTTCTGTTGTTGACCTTCTGCCAAGCCATTCTCTTAAACTGTCTGTTAATTTTCTCTTTGCTTCCCCCTATCTCTTCGTCCTTCATTCTTTCCAGTTGTTACAATATATTCCAGTTGTTCTCTTCTCATTACATGGCCAAAATATGATGATTGTTTCTTCCTAATATTAGAAATTAGCTCTCTTTTTGCTTTAAAGATATAACTTCCTCTAATCAGACTGAATGCATAGCGGAAGATGTTCATGTAACGTATCTCTGTGGAAATTGTTAGAGATTGCACTGGACTATACGGACATAAGTAATGAAGAAATACTTAACCGACAGAAGCAGAAACGGATCAAATACAAAAAAAGAATTTCGGAATGCCAGAGAATTAGTGAGTGTAGACAGGTTGACAAAGTTTCTGTGGATTAAATGGGATAAGGAGATGTATATAATCCTCGAAGTGATCAATGATATCGCCGTAGGCTAACAGCTCATAGGTCGCTGGTTGCATAACACCAATGATAGAAAGCTGGATCCATAACAACAATGATAGAAATCTGGATCCATAACACCAACGATAGAAAGCTGGATCCATAACACCGATTATAGAAATCTGGATCCATAACACCAACGATAGAAAGCTGGATCCATAACACCGATTATAGAAATCTGGATCCATAACTCCAATGATAGAAAGCTGGATCCATAACACCAACCATAGAAAGCTGAATCCCTCAAGGGCAAAGTGCTAAAAGTAAAACTAGAAAGCACATGAAGATCAGGTTAGTCACTCACGCAAAAGTAAAGCAACTACTTAGGGTGCAGACAAGCAACTTCTCCCTAACCACAGACCCGAGTGATCTTGTATGGTTAGGATGTGCTAGGATTCAACAAGTTAGAGAGTCAACTAAAGTAGTGATATGAGATAATATGGTTATGGTTATGAAAGGCCCCGGTTAGGATGTGCTAGGATTCAACAAGTTAGAGATTCAACTAAAGTAGTGATATGACATAATATGGTTATAGTTATGAAAGGCCCCGGCTAGGATGTGCTAGGATTCAACAAGTTAGAGATTCAACTAAAGTAGTGATATGAGATAATATGGTTATGGTTATGAAAGGCCCCGGTTAGGATGTGCTAGGATTCAACAAGTTAGAGATTCAACTAAAGTAGTGATATGAGATAATATGGTTATGGTTATGAAAGGCCCCGGTTAGGATGTGCTAGGATTCAACAAGTTAGAGATTCAACTAAAGTAGTGATATGACATAATATGGTTATAGTTATGAAAGGCCCTAGTTTAAATGAAAACGAATTAAAAAACATACCTGCTCAACCGCACGTGCAAGTGGAATCATCGGAATGAATATCTCATCTCCCAAACAAAGAAAAGCAACTGGAGTCACCATGATAGCAGTCTCAGCACAAGCCAAAAGACATAAGGTCAAACCGCACGAAAAAAATAACACAGGCATCTGTTCCCGGTCATACGATATCATCATTCATTGCAAGCAATCGGAATGTCGAAACACGATCAAAACGGATGAAACACACAGCTCACGGTGTGCATAGGGAACTTAGCATAGCAGCTCCGGCAGCATGCCGGACTTTGAATATGAGGAAACTTCAACAAGGAACACTTTTTAGACATATCCATTAAAGGTTCCTGCCGCCTGTCCGCAATATTGATCGGTATTCCCGGAGATAATATTGAAGCAAGGAAGAACACGTCTAGGGTAACAGATACTTAGTTAGCAGAGCTATGTCGACTGATCGCTGCAGTATGTCAAGTTAGTGAACACGTCTAGGGTAACATATACTTAGTTAGCAGAGCTATGTCGACAGATCATTGCAGTATGTCAAGTTAGAGAACACGTCTAGGGTAACATATACTTAGTTAGCAGAGCTATGTCGACTGATCGCTGCAGTATGTCAAGTTAGAGAACACGTCTAGGGTAACATATACTTAGTTAGCAGAGCTATGTCGACAGATCATTGCAGTATGTCAAGTTAGAGAACACGTCTAGGGTAACATATACTTAGTTAGCAGAGCTATGTCGACAGATCATTGCAGTATGTCAAGTTAGAGAACACGTCTAGGGTAACATATACTTAGTTAGCAGAGCTATGTCGACTGATCGCTGCAGTATGTCAAGTTAGAGAACACGTCTAGGGTAACATATACTTAGTTAGCAGAGCTATGTCGACAGATCATTGCAGTATGTCAAGTTAGAGAACACGTCTAGGGTAACATATACTTAGTTAGCAGAGCTATGTCGACAGATCATTGCAGTATGTCAAGTTAGAGAACACGTTTGAGTGGAAACAGCGCTACTATTCGACACCTACAGAATGAAGAAAGGAACGAGTTGCAACAGCTCAGGCCTGTAGCACAGACAATAAAGTGAACACTCAAATCTTCATCAACATAAATGCTCCAGCTGAAAGGATGGACCTTTCCTTAACATGTTAGTGCATTTTCTCCACTGACGCTAAAGGGGACTTCAGTACTAGGAAACACTTTACACAGAACTTAGCAGCATGAAATAATCTGACCATCAGAAGCGAGACCCGTCGAGCACGGGCTTAGGCAATTTATGATTATAAAAACTCTAAGGGAGGTGCACCCGACTGGGTCATGACTCCCAGGAGCCAACCTCCTGCTACACTGAGCTCTTAGGCCTACAATATATTCGCTATAAAATAACTACACTTATTCTACACACCCTTTCTGGTCGAGTCTACGGTCTATACCCGATCGTGTACGGCCTGTCTTAGCTTGAACCCATCACATTGAAGTCTTCTACGTGGTGACATCAGTCTAAAGTGGCTTGTGTTTAGGAAGGGATGTCAACTGCTAAGTAAGTGACATAGACAAAACCACCAAGTGACATAGACAAAACCACCAAGTAACATAGACAAAACCACCAAGTGACATAGACAAAACTACCAAGTGACATAGACAAAACCACCAAGTGACATAGACAAAACCACCAAGTGACATAGACAAAACCACCAAGTGACATAGACAAAACCACCAAGTGACATAGACAAAACTACCAAGTGACATAGACAAAACCACCAAGTGACATAGACAAAACCACCAACGCTCTCCTCACGCAACCTCTTAAAACCAACAGCAGATGAATCAATCAGACTTTGATTATCCCATATAAACGAACACCACTAGGTAGACGCATTTGATTTGACGTAATGCCACGAGTTGATGCGGGCAGGGTGCCTTTTTACTCATTGATGTTATTGATGTTATTGATGTTATTAGCGGGTAATCATCATTGCACTCCGAACATGTCCATAGGTGCTCAGATCCCCTCCTCAGCAATTCTCGAAGTGTCCAGCGACTGACGACACCAGTTCTGTGTTGGTTGATAAGTCTTCTTACACGCCAACTAAGTTTATCATTTCTGGCTGTGCCCATCTTAACTCCCATCTCTTTCATCCGAAGGAGTGACGTGGACTCATGGTTGTCGAAGTCCTGTGTCCTTCCCACTTCTAGGAGGGCATTGATGATGTCCGCCCGATCCAGTGGTTGACCGTCCTTAACATTAGCGCAGCTAGTCAACCTGTCCGCTCTTTCATTTCCCCGTATCTCAAGCATGTTCTGTGATTCAGACAAAGGTGACCTTACGCATTTTTGACTTCTGCAATTATTCTACCCATTGCATACGGACAGGTCCCGCCTCTATTTTTTTTATCATGCTCATCGAATCACTCAGTATACAGGAGTGGGTATTGTGAATCTAATTAGAAAAAATGCCTTGGTGACTGTCATCACCTCCATCGTCATGCTACTCGTGGTCATAACATATACACTACTGTCTTCCTTCACTTTATTGATGTGGCGGGTCGTAATGGCTTTCTTGACATTCCCGGCTCTTACTGGAGAAGTTGGTGTTCGACTGTCCCAGACTATGCTGGGAAACTACTAGTCCAGCCCAGAGGTACTGCAATACTGGGTCTTCTATATCAGTAACAGCCACCACTACAGGGAATACGGCGATCCTAGCTTCAGTTAGCCAATCTGTTCAGACGCAGATTGTAACCAGGGGAGACCACGGGGAGGTAGAACTGTTAGGTCTTAGACAGTTGATGGTGCGCTGACCATTCTATTGTGACTGCAGGTCGCAGGCGCTTATGCCAAACCCCCCCACCCCCCCCCCTCCTCTAGTAGACGCATATAGACAGAAGTACACAGGAGGTATTGGAAATGGCAGGACAAAATCACTAACATAGAATTATGGAAAAGTACCATTCAAATACCAGTGGATAAAGAGATATAGCGAAGACGATGGCGTTAGATAGGACACACACTGCGAGAACCAACTGAAAGTATTACACAACATGCCCTTTTTAGGAATCCACGAGAAAAAGTACGAAGATGAACAAAAAAATATTCTTGACGAAGAAAGATGTAATCAGAGATAAAGATGATGGAGAAGACATGGAATGATCTTAATATAATGGCAAGAAACAGAACGGCACAGGACGTGTTTATAAAGTCATATGCTCCACAGGGAGCTGAACGGTAGAAGAAGACGGAGAAGAAAAGACACAGAAGGCAGGGACACTAGAGTCTTGTCTTATTGGCGCCACCTTTAGGTTTGACACATTTACTATTATAAACATAACAATAAAAATATCATCAAACATGTAGAACCGTGTCAAATGTTACTGACTGGAAGGGAGTTCTATCAGCGTTAGATGGGAAATAATATCTTCTCCTTATAGAGGTTGTCTTGTAGGGGTCATCAAAGTGTTCACGAACTCTACAAGAGGGGCAGCACGAGCGTCATGGTCGACAAATTACAGGCGACCCCATGGCTAGATTTCCAGGTGTTTTCTTTTATCATTATCATCATGTGCCATACTGGTTGGTTTAGACGATCATGTCCTTCCACAATCTTCTATCCATCGTGTATCGTATTAATTCTGTTGTTGACTGCTTGTCATGCCATGACACCAAACTATCTAGTATTTTCTATATTTGTCGTCCTCGATTTCCACTTTCCTCTTCTCATGATGTGCCGAAAGATGTTGATTGTTTCTTGCTGATGTTTTTTTAAGAGCTCCCTTTTTGTGTTGGCCTCTTTCAGAACTTCCTCATTGGTCTTTTTAGCTGTCCAGGGAAATTTCAACATTCTTCTGAGAAATTCCATCTCTGTGGCCTCTAATCGTCTTTTCATATGTTTGCCTACTGTCCATGATTCGCTTCCATAGGCCAGAATTGGTTCTATATATCACCGGTGAACTATTTATTACTTCTATTGACATAGATGTGTTGCCTAAGACGTTTTTCATTTTCTGAAATGCTATTTTGTCATGAGCTATTCAGGCTTTTACGTATGTGGTGCAATATCCATCTGATGTTATTATTGTGCCCAAGTATTTGACACGTTCAACTTGTTTCAGATTTGTCCTGTTTATTTTAATGCTGCATTTTGGTGATGGTTGTTTCTTCAATATGACCATTACGTATACTTTCTTACTGTTCTGACTGAGTCCTTTCGTGTTTCTTTCTTTTACAGTTATGTCGAACATTTCTTGTACTTTATTCTCAGTTTCTGCTATTTTAAGACTTTGTCACCCGCAAAATTGCAAATACATTATGTTATGAACGTTAGCCGATGATGAAAGACCATATATACAAACACAGAAACCTCACCACATGAGCAAACCAAACACCTACCATGAGCATCTGGGACTCTACAGCCAAGGCGCTAATCAAGACAGCTACAATGAAAGATCCAATTATTCTTGCCATGCCGCGTCCTTCCTTTCACTAAAAGTTGACCGTTCAATGGTAAGGGTTCTCTGAAACAACAGAACATGTTTGAATGACAGGTTCACAGCCAAGGTTTCTATGAAACAATAGAACATGTTTTAGTGACAGGTTCACAGCCAAGGTTTCTATGAAACAACAGAACATGTTTGAATGACAGGTTCACAGTCGAGGTTTCTATGAAACAATAGAACATGTTTGAATGACAGGTTCATAGCCAAGGTTTCTATGAAACAATAGAACATGTTTTAGTGACAGGTTCACAGCCAAGGTTTCTATGAAACAATAGAACATGTTTTAGTGACAGGTTCACTTCCAAGGTTTCTATGAAACAATAGAACATGTTTTAGTGACAGGTTCACTTCCAAGGTTTCTATGAAACAATAGAACATGTTTTAGTGACAGGTTCACTTCCAAGGTTTCTATGAAACAACAGAACATGTTTGAGTGACAGGTTCACAGCCAAGGTTTATATGAAAAAACATAACATGTTTGAATGACAGGTTCACAGCCAAGGTTTCTATGAAGCAATAGAACATGTTTGAATGACAGGTTCACAGCTAAGGTTTATATGAAACAATAAAACGGTTTTGAAAGGCATGTTCACAGCCAAGTTTCGCGATCCTGAAGGAGTCTGAGAGAGGCTTTCAGTGAGAGTCCAGGATGGCGATCCTACATAAAGTTTAGAGAGACTTTGCGAGTTTGGGATAGGGACCGTAAAGAATGTTAAGAGAGGCTTTACATGAGAGTCTGGGAACTCGACCATAAAGAAAGTTGGGAGAGGCTTTCTGTGAGAGTCTGTAATCTCGACCATAAAGAAAGTTGAGAGAGGCTTTCTGTGAGAGTCTGTAATCTCGACCATAAAGAAAGTTGAGAGAGGTTTTCTGTGAGAGTCTGGGAACTCGACCATAAAGAAAGTTGGGAGAGGCTTTCTGTGAGAGTCTGTAATCTCGACCATAAAAAAAGTTGAGAGAGGCTTTCTGTGAGAGTCTGTAATCTCGACCATAAAGAAAGTTGGGAGAGGCTTTCTGTGAGAGTCTGTAATCTCGACCATAAAGAAAGTTGAGAGAGGCTTTCTGTGAGAATCTGTAATCTCGACCATAAAGAAAGTTGGAAGAGGCTTTCTGTGAGAGTCTGTAATCTCGACCATAAAGAAAGGTGAGAGAGGCTTTCTGTGAGAGTCTGTAATCTCGACCCTAAAGAAAGTTGAGAGAGGCTTTCAGTGAGAGTCTGGGAACTCGACCATAAAGAAAGTTGGGAGAGGCTTTCTGTGAGAGTCTGTAATCTCGACCATAAAGAAAGTTGAGAGAGGCTTTCTGTGAGAGTCTGTAATCTCGACCATAAAGAAAGTTGAGAGAGGCTTTCTGTGAGAGTCTGTAATCTCGACCATATAGAAAGTTGAGAGAGGCTTTCTGTGAGAGTCTGTAATCTCAACCATAAAGAAAGTTGGGAGAGGCCTTCTGTGAGAGTCTGTAATCTCGACCATAAAGAAATTTGAGAGAGGCTTTCTGTGAGAGTCTGAAATCTCGACCATAAAGAAAGTTGAGAGAGGCTTTCTGAGAGAGTCTGTAATCTCGACCATAAAGAAATTTGGGAGAGGCTTTCTGTGAGAATCTGTAATCTCGACCATAAAGAAAGTTGGGAGAGGCTTTCTGTGAGAGTCTGTAATCTCGACCATATAGAAAGTTGAGAGAGGCTTTCTGTGAGAGTCTGTAATCTCGACCATAAAGAAAGTTGAGAGAGGCTTTCTGTGAGAGTCTGTAATCTCGACCATAAAGAAAGTTGAGAGAGGCTTTCTGTGAGAGTCTGTAATCTCGACCATAAAGAAAGTTGAGAGAGGCTTTCTGTGAGAGTCTGTAATCTCGACCATAAAGAAAGTTGGGAGAGGCTTTCTGTGAGAGTCTGTAATCTCGACCATAAAGAAAGTATAAGAGGCTTTCTGTGAGAGTATGTAATCTCGACCATAAAGAAAGTTGAGAGAGGCTTTCTGTGAGAGTCTGTAATCTCGACCATATAGAAAGTTGAGAGAGGCTTTCTGTGAGAGTCTGTAATCTCGACCATAAAGAAAGTTGAGAGAGGCTTTCTGTGAGAGTCTGTAATCTCGACCATAAAGAAAGTTGAGAGAGGCTTTCTGTGAGAGTCTGTAATCTCGACCATAAAGAAAGTTGAGAGAGGCTTTCTGTGAGAGTCTGTAATCTCGACCATAAAGAAAGTTGGGAGAGGCTTTCTGTGAGAGTCTGTAATCTCGACCATAAAGAAAGTATAAGAGGCTTTCTGTGAGAGTATGTAATCTCGACCATAAAGAAAGTTGAGAGAGGCTTTCTGTGAGAGTCTGTAATCTCGACCATATAGAAAGTTGAGAGAGGCTTTCTGTGAGAGTATGTAATCTCGACCATAAAGAAAGTTGAGAGAGGCTTTCTGTGAGAGTCTGTAATCTCGACCCTAAAGAAAGTTGAGAGAGGCTTTCAGTGAGAGTCTGGGAACTCGACCATAAAGAAAGTTGGGAGAGGCTTTCTGTGAGAGTCTGTAATCTCGACCATAAAGAAAGTTGAGAGAGGCTTTCTGTGAGAGTCTGTAATCTCGACCATAAAGAAAGTTGAGAGAGGCTTTCTGTGAGAGTCTGTAATCTCGACCATATAGAAAGTTGAGAGAGGCTTTCTGTGAGAGTCTGTAATCTCAACCATAAAGAAAGTTGGGAGAGGCCTTCTGTGAGAGTCTGTAATCTCGACCATAAAGAAATTTGAGAGAGGCTTTCTGTGAGAGTCTGAAATCTCGACCATAAAGAAAGTTAAGAGAGGCTTTCTGAGAGAGTCTGTAATCTCGACCATAAAGAAATTTGGGAGAGGCTTTCTGTGAGAATCTGTAATCTCGACCATAAAGAAAGTTGGGAGAGGCTTTCTGTGAGAGTCTGTAATCTCGACCATATAGAAAGTTGAGAGAGGCTTTCTGTGAGAGTCTGTAATCTCGACCATAAAGAAAGTTGAGAGAGGCTTTCTGTGAGAGTCTGTAATCTCGACCATAAAGAAAGTTGAGAGAGGCTTTCTGTGAGAGTCTGTAATCTCGACCATAAAGAAAGTTGAGAGAGGCTTTCTGTGAGAGTCTGTAATCTCGACCATAAAGAAAGTTGAGAGAGGCTTTCTGTGAGAGTCTGTAATCTCGACCATAAAGAAAGTTGGGAGAGGCTTTCTGTGAGAGTCTGTAATCTCGACCATAAAGAAAGTATAAGAGGCTTTCTGTGAGAGTATGTAATCTCGACCATAAAGAAAGTTGAGAGAGGCTTTCTGTGAGAGTCTGTAATCTCGACCATATAGAAAGTTGAGAGAGGCTTTCTGTGAGAGTATGTAATCTCGACCATAAAGAAAGTTGAGAGAGGCTTTCTGTGAGAGTCTGTAATCTCGACCATAAAGAAAGTTGGGAGAGGCTTTCTGTGAGAGTCTGTAATCTCGACCATAAAGAAAGTTGAGAGAGGCTTTCTGTGAGAGTCTTGGATCTCGGAATTAAAGAAAGTTGAGAGAGGCTTTCTTTGAGAGTATGGAATCTCGACCATAAAGAAAGTTGAGAGAGGCTTTCTGTGATAGTCTGCAATCTCGACCCTAAAGAAAGTTGAGAGAGGCTTTCAGTGAGAGTCTGGGATCTCGGCATTAAAGAAAGTTGAGAGACGTTTTCTGTGAGAGTCTGGGATCTCGACCCTAAAGAAAGTTGAGAGAGGCTTTCTGGGAGAGTCTGAGATCTCGACCCTAAAGAAAGTTAAGAGAGGCTTTCTGGGAGAGTCTGAGATCTCGACCCTAAAGAGCTAAGAGAGGCTTTCTGTGAGAGACTGGGATCTCAACCCTAAAGAAGGTTTAGATATGTTTTCTATGAGAGTCTGGCATCTCGACATTAAAGAAGGTTTAGATATGCTTTCCATGAGAGTCTGGGATCTCGACATTAAAGAAGGTTTATATATGCTTTCCATGAGAGTCTGGGATATCGATATTAAAGAAGGTTTAGATATGCTTTCCATGAGAGTCTGGGATCACGAACCCAAAGGACGTTGAGAGATGATTTCCGTGTGAGTTTTGGGATCGCGGTGCTAAAGAAAGTTGAGCCCGTGTTTACATGAGAGAAAAGAACCCGTAGGAGCAGCGTCAGTGTGGCATGTCTAATTTTTATTTCTTCGTAAAAAAAAACTGGTTATGAAATGAAGGGACTGAGTTAATGGATAGATCTTTGGGACATTTCTAATCGCGATAAATCGTGTGAACTGACTTATGTGTGACAAAACTGAAATACTTGTATGTATGTTTTAGTAGTGATATGTTTGTGTACATTTTCTCTGCATGACTTAACGCTTTCCGTACGGAAGCTTTTTATCGACCCAACAGAAGAGATTTCAGAAACAAATTGTTCATGGTTTTAAGAATCAATCTACATATTTATATTTATTTAACATATAACATATTATATATGAACTTTTAGATAATTGAACAAGGTATTAGATTTCACCAATATCAAGATGATACAAGACATGTATAAAAAATATGGTTTGATGGCGTTCACACGAATCAAATTGAGCGTGGCGCACAGAGCGGCGAAACGTACCCTGCCGAAATCTGCATGGCGCACTATACGGAGAAATGTACTGAAAGAGTTAATAGTGATATGTTTGTATACATCTTCCCTGCATGGTTTAGTTGTGAAACGATTTTATACATCTTCCCAATATGTCTTAGTAGTGATATAATTGTATATATCTTCCCAATATGTCTTTGTAGTGATATAATTGTATATATCTTCCCAATATGTCTTTGTAGTGATATAATTGTTTATATCTTCCCAATATGTCTTAGTAGTGATATAATTGTTTATATATTCCCAATATGTCTTTGTAGTGATATAATTGTATACATCTTCCCAATATGGCTCAGCAGTGATATGTCTGTGTACATCTTCCAAGCCTTTCTTGTTCCACTTTGTTCTTCCAAACATGTACAATGACAGCTCTTTGTCAATCTTCTGGAACATTTCTCCCCCCCTCCCCCCAAACTCTGTTGGATACTCTTGTCAGCCACTGTTGCCTGCATGGATTATCTCTGTAGTTAGACCATCTAGTCCTGGAGCCTTGTTCGCATTGCTCTGCTCAAATACTCTTTCTGCTTCAGACTTTAACAAGGTTAGTGCTAAATCATGTGTGCACATACTTGTGTGTTTGTTTTTGTTTGTAAGTTGAGCATATTATATTGAATATGCAACTTTTGGAAATAATCTTTCCATTTCATTCGGTCTTTTTGGTGTTTGTGATTGGTTCTTCATTCTCGGTCTTGATAATTACCATTGGATGATAGTTTATAACCCTTTCATGAGTCACGTGACTAAGATATTGCTACGAATCGACATTCAAAGAGTGCTAAACAAAATCAGTTCAGAAATTAGTGATGACCAATGTGGTTATGTTAAAGGTAAATGAACGAATAATGCCATATATCATAAAATCTTTAGTAGAATGAGCCATAAATTTGAAAACATATCTAAACCAGTGGCGTATTTTCGATGATACCGCGGCTACCACCGGTAGCCTGAACATATTAACGAAATATAAAAGGAAAAAATAATTTATTGCATTTTTAAAAATAATTATATTACAACTTTTCGAATATTTAATTACACATTTAGTAGCCCAATATGATTTATTTGCTTTGATTTGCATTTATTAAAGCAAGGTTTTCCTCTGGCCACTATAACTTTTTGTGAATGAAACCGAAACTACATGAAAACCTCTAGTAGCCAGCGGTATATTTTTCCTCTATCCGGACCTAGTAGTAACGACCATGACATTCAAAACTGGGAGTCAAAATAATATAGCGGGTGTACCGCTAAAGGAATGCGGTTTCATTGGTTATTTTTAGCTCTAGCCAATTAGAAGCGTTAAAAGTGAAAGTGAAACTATGTCTGATTACCGGAACTTCCTTAGCAATTTATAACTGCGTTATGCGCATCAGCGTCTGTAGAAAGACATTTTTCTGTTTTCAAGAGAATCAAATCTTATTGCCGCTCAACTCAGACACAAGAAAGCTTATCTGGTTTGGCATTAATGTCCATTGAGAAATCATTCCCTCAGAAACTTAGAAATCAACCCAACAGTACTTTCAATGACAAAGTCATCAAGACATTTTTGTCCCAAACAAGAGGGATATAATTAACATAAATAAGTAAGTAATTTAAAATGTCACAGCCACCAACAGATGCAAGATAAAATGAGTATATTAGATGAGAGATCACAACAGCTAGGACTAAAGATTAATAGAGATAAGACCAACATTATGAGAATTAATGCAGTTGGCAATAACCAAATAAAACTAGGAGAAATACCTCTACTAGACGTACAATCTTATATATATCTGGGCAGTAATATAGATAAAGAGGGAGGAACAGAAAACGATACCAAAATAAGGATATCAAAAGCAAGAGGAGCTTTCATTGCACTGGGAAACATATGGAAATCCAAAGAAATTAGGCTAAATACAAAAATACAAATTTTCAACTCCAATGTTAAGTCGGTTCTATTATATGGCTGTGAAACATGGAGAATAACAAAATTGACAATCACGAAGGTACAGACTTTCATTAATGGATGCTTGCGCAGAATAAAGGGATGGAAATGGCAGGACAAAGTCACAAACGTGGAATTATGGAAATGTACCGGTCAAATACCAGTGGATAAAGAAATACAGCGAAGACGATGGCGATGGATAGGACACACACTACGGAAACCAACTGAGAGTATTACACAACAGGCCCTTTTTTGGAATCCCCAGGGGAAAAGACAAAGAGGAAGACCAAGGAATTCTTGGAGAAGACAGATTGAAGCAGAGATGAAGATGATGGGGAAGACATGGAATGATCTTAAAAGAATTGCAAAAAACAGAACGACTTGGAAAGTGTTTGTTGAAGACCTATGCTCCACTGGGAGCTAAAAGGTAGAAGAAGAAGAATTTAAAATGTAGTGATGTCGTTAGAAAATATTACTTTATATTAGCCTACTGAATATAATGTATCTTTGTATTTATTATGTCAGGGGTAGCCCAGACCCCAAAACCAGTATACGCCACTGATCTATACCTATGTTTCATAGATTATACCAAAGCAGTTGACAAAGTTAATCACCAAGAAAAAATTAAAATTTTAGAAAGCATAAACGTAGACAGCAAAGATCTGAGAATAATAAAGAACATGTACTGGCAACAAACAGCGGCCATAAGAACTGGAAACCAAATGGGTATGTTTCAACAAATAAAACAAAGCATTAGGCAAGGTAGTGTGCAGTCAACAGATTTGATTAATATATATAGTGAGATTATTTTTAAATCCTTAAGGGGCATGCATGGAATACTAATGGAAAGTAATAATATAAATAATCTAAGGTATGCTGATAATACGGTCTTAATCGCTAAGAGTGAAAATGAGTTACAAGAAATGTTAGACGTTATTATGCAGGAAATAAAAAATAAAGGACTCAGCCTTAATAGCAAAAAGAGAGAAGTAATAGTAGCAATAAAGACAAAGACATCACCGCAATGTACAAAAATCAAAAGCGGAATAATATTAAAACAGGTAAATGAATTCAAATAACTGAGGACAATGTAAACCTCAGACGGTAGATGTACAACACAGGAAGGATGTAATATGGTTCAGGTAAAAGCAGCTTTCCAAAAAATGAGTATATTGCTGTGCAATCCATTATTGACAATAGAAACAAGACAAATAGTGCTTAAATGTTATGTAGAGCGAGTCTTACCATGTGGGTATGAATCATGGACAGCAGTAAAGCAGACAATAAAATAACCGAAGGCGTTAGAAATGTGGTTTTTATAGAATAATATTTTAATACCATGGACAGATTAAAAGAGTATGAAAACGTTCTGAAAAGGGAAAAGAATAAAGAGACGTAATTTCCAATATTAGGAAGAAATAATCATCATTGTTGACCATGTAATGACAAGGGAAGAGCTGGAATGTAGTGTGACAACTGGGAAAATTAAGGGACGAAAAGATAAAGGGAAATAAAGAGGAAAGATACCAGACAGCTTAAGAGAATGGTTGACAGAACGTCAACAACAGAAATGATAAATAATTGACGAGATCCAAAATTATAGAGAGATATGATCATATACGCCATCAGGTAAGGGTACTTTATGATGATGCCTATATATATATATATATATAATACACAATGTTAAACACATTTTCTACAATTATGGATTAAACGTTAACATCTCTCCTATATTTCCTGTTTTAGTTACGAAAGCCGTGACTAATTCTGATCAGAATGAATCCTCACCAATCACCATCAAGGGCGTTCTTCTCGAGAATGCATGGAAAAAGATCAAGAGGAAGACCTAGAAGAAGATGGATAGATGCAGTAATAGAGACATGTAACAACAAAGGAAAATCACTAATTCAGACAGTTCGAGCAGCTCAAGAACGACAAACAATATAAACCACGACACATTTTAGGATTCAGTGAAAAGGGAAAAGAGGAAGAAGTTACGAAAGCAACAGTTTATGAGAAACAAACCGTACAATGTAACATTAACGTGAAGTGAAACTAAAAAACAATAATAAATTAAACTATACATACAAGAAACGTTTAAATCTAAAAATAAATTGGCATAAACAATCAATATCACAAACATGAATATAGTTCAGATTGTCAAAGATGTACTTAACATTACTTACTTCACTGATAAATGTCTGCAACAAAATTCACTCAACTATCGGGCACAGACCGACGACCAAAGTAGCTGCACGTGAGAATGTCAACCACAAAACTGACAGATGTCTGGAGTCCTGTCTTTATTGACACATTTATAGAGCCCGTTTGTTTTAATTGTTGGAGACAATAACAATTGGTTTAGATTAAGCTACAATCCTGTAGCTCTTTCAGTGCATACCATAAACATCGTGTGTCTAATCTGTCAAGCCGATCGGCTTTGCTAAACTCAAGATAAACACATGTCGACTGTAGGACATTGTTGCTGACAAAATGTGTTTGTTATTGCAGTTGGTTATTGTATCATTATGTGACATACCGGTTGGCGTAGGCGATCATGTCCTTCCACAATCCTCTATCTACCGTACATCGTATCAGTACTGTTGTTAACCGTTTTCCATGTATCACACCAGGCTATCCAGTATTTTCTCTCTTTATCGTCCGCGATTTCTCTTCCCCTGTATTTTTCCAGTTGTAACCAAGTATTCCAACTTTCCTATTCTCACGATGACCCCGAAAAATGTTAATTGTTTCTTTCTGATGTTTCATAGCCGCTCCTTTTTTGTGTTGGCCTCTTTTACAATTTCTTCATTGGTCTTTTTAGCTGTTAGTGAACTTTCAACATTCTTCTGAGAAATCCCATCTCTGTGGCAAAATCATATTTTAATTTGTTTGTTTACTGTCTATGAGTCTCTTCCATAGGTCAGAATAAGCTCTACATAGCACAGATGAACTCTCTTTCTCACTTCTATTGACATGGATTTGTTGCGTAAGACTTCTTTAACTTCTGAAATGCCATTTTGGTCTGAGCTCTTCTGCTTTTTATTTCTGTGGTGCATCTTCCTGTGTGTTACCGGGGCCTCATTATGAGGGAAGTAAAGAATAGTGACACTGTGACCTTTCAGGCATGTCGTAAGAGGCGACTAAGGAGGCTGATCGATGGCTTGACAAGCTGTCATTGTAAAAAGTATTGTTATAGAAACAGCGCCATAGATTTTATAGCAGTGATCTCTGCAATATGTGCCACTTTGGCACGCAAGGTTTCTGTTTATGAGATTGTGGTTCTGCCCTATGGGCCGTCTTCGGCTCAAAAGGACAATAGATAGATAGATCTTCCATCAGATGTTATTATTGTGCCCAAGTATTTGACGCTTTTAAATTGTTTCAGATTTGTCCTGTTTATTCTTATACTTGTGTTGTTATGTTCATATTGGACATCTTAAACTAGTTATACAATTCATTGTCCGCCATCTGGAACATCGCTGATTGTTGGGTAAGCTTCCACAAGAGAGATAACGGCCCAATGCAAGTCCCTTAATAATAAGTAATAGGAGACTCTTTATATAGAGTTTCACAGCAAGGTGGGTGATGATTAGAATGGACTCCGTCGAACAAGTCTTTCGACCTTTATCATCCAGACCCACAAGAGTCGACTTCCAGCTACATTGAACTCTGAGGCTTTCAATATTATCGGTATATAATAACTAATCTTATTCTGTGCAGCTCTTCTGAGTGAATCTATTCTCTAGACTCGGTCGTATACGACTGTCTCAGCGTTAGGGAGCTAGGAGTGGGGTGTAACGTACACTCATACAAGGTATGGTGACAGCTTTACAAAAAATGTGAACACAACAAAATACTGACGTTTCGGCCTGCATGCGGCTTTCTTTAGAGAACGAGGACAACGATAAGAAACGATGAGGCACAGATAAATTCTGCTACATCTAGGATGATAGGGACTGGTAAGTGAAGGAGAAGTGGACAGCTGGATAAGAGATGATATGGAGATACGAGAGAGAGAGATGTGGTACATGTTGGTGGATAGATAAAATGTAGAAGTGCCGATTATTTTTAATATAAATAATAATTTTTACTTATACCTACACATTTCTACGTTTCTCTCACAGCACGGGTGACCATAAGTGATTTAATATTTTACGATCAGCTTAATTCACGGTACTTAATCTCTCAAAGTAAAAGGGAACACCAATATTTGTTTACACAATAATATAATTTTATAATTTATGTGAGTAGAAGTGAATGTAATAATTTTGTGGACGTTTCTATTAGTTTGCTTGTTTCATACCGTTTTATGTTTACTTAACATGTTCCCGACAGCTCAACTCGCGGCACCGCATAGTACTTCATATTTGATATATTTGGTAGTTGTAGTTGTAGTTGTAGTGGTAGTGGTAGTGGTAGTTGTAGTTGTAGTTGTAGTTGTAGTGGTAGTGGTAGTTGTAGTTGTAGTTTTAGTGGAAGTAAATTGAATCGAACAACAACTTAAATGTCTTCACATTCAAGATCACAAACTAGCAGAGGTTATTATTTCATCAGAATCTGAGAGCAGTAGGAGCAATACAAATGCAAGAATTACAACTTCTGACAATAGTGACTCATGTGCTGATTACAACTGAAATACAACAGAAGAGGAATGTGTTTTCAGCCCAAACTGTTGGATGGATTGTAATCAATAACAAGGAGCCGATTTAGCTCTGTGGTTAGTGAACTGGACTACAAAGGACATGAGGTCGGTTTTGATGCAGATCGACAGCTTCCGGGTTCACCCAAACATTAATTGGTACCGGATTTATTTATGTGAAAGTAAAGAGGCACTGACGTAATACCGACCACATTACCCCAAAAATAATGTGCTGAAGTTCTGTAAAAAAAATTATGGTCACTAACACCATACTCCCTATACGCCACTTGGAGTGACAGTGTACTTTACTTTACTACCTTAAAGAAGAGCTCGTAAAATAAAACTTTACATCATCATCTATTTCTCTTCCCAATAACACTATGTTTCCAATACACCACCTGCAGTGACAGGGCACTTTACTTTACTACCTTAAAGAAGAGCTCGTAAAATATAACTTTACTTCATCATCTATATCTCTTCACACTGACACTATGTGGTTCACCAATGCCCATCCTGTCTTATCCGAGTTCGTTTTTGTTTCTGTGGGTTTAATTATATGGCCTTTAGCGTCCCTATAGACGGTTGGTAGCAAGCTATCATGATAAGGTATACATAGTGTCTTATGCTGGATGCTGCTTTGTTGAACAGCTTCTCTCGTAGCTGAATCTATCAATATTGTATAGACAGATCCGATCGTAGAATGAACAAGAAATATTTGTGGTGTCCGGCCTCGTATCCTCTCTCCTGCGTTTTTTGTTTTCTGAATTTCATATCAGAACTGCCTCGAAAGTTGATGTACTATTTTTAATTTGTGTTCTCCATATGCTACGATCTGTAGCCAGATTTGACAAGTTTCTTTCCCTGATAGCGAATTCACTCAAGAAAGGAAGCCCTGCACACATCCTTATATCTCAGCGCTGGGGGTCTCGGTAGCCTAGTTGGGACACCCACCGGTTACCGACGTTCGTACAATCAGTGTTTGATTCCCGATGGAAGAAGTGTGTGTTCTACTCGTGGTTGGAAAAAATACCTCCGCGATCGACCCAGCCTCTGGCTGAAATGGGTACCACGGTAGTGCTCTGGGAAGGTGAGGAATGCCGCCTCGCATCTTGAGTTTTGATGTTTAAAGCGACACTACCCAGAAGTCTCCGAACACTTCTAGAAAGGCGGCCTAGCACAAATGCGTGAAAACTCGCAAGCAAAGACGCCGATTCAAGTCTCGTACTTTACATTTACTTTATTTCAGCGTTGGTCTGACCTTTGGTCTCTTCCCATCCTTCAGATCGCCAACCAACTTTTATTTGGGATTACGATTGTTTACCACTCTTCTTGCATGACCCAGCCACTTTAGTCTAAGTGTTGCCATGATGGGATGTTGGCTCGTTGTAAGACAGCAGAGTCGGTTCCTCTGAGTTGCCATTGTTTGTTCATTTCATAATCTTTTGAAGTAAACGCACATAAAACTGTTACATTTTCTCCTACCCTGCATAGGTAGTCCACGTTTCTGATCCGTATAGAAGAGTACTAAGCTAAATTTTTGTAAATTTGAGTCTTTGTTTCGCGTGTTAATTTGGTGTTTCCCCCACTGGTTTTAACTACGTGGTCTATAAATAGCGCTGACGTAAAACTTAAGTAGCAGCAAATCAGTGATGTTTTATTAAGGGCTGGCATTTATTTATTTCTACCAACTAACCACCAGCTGTTAAAACTACAAGTGATTATTTGAGAGCTTGTTTATTGCGTATTTACAAAATAGTCAAGCAAGGACCAAAACCAACTTGTCTCCAACAAACCAGCTGTCTACCAGAACTAAAGTGCCACGCGACACGCCGATTAACTCTTTCTGTACGTTTCAACCCACCATGCGAAATACCGATTTCTGCAATGTACTTTTAGCCGCACAGTGCGCCACTCTCAATTTAATTAGTGTAAACTGTGATCAAACCACATTCTTTTTACGTGTCTTAATCATCTTTGTATTGGTGAAATGTAATTCTTTGTTTAATTATCTAAACATGCGTTTATAATATTTAAAGTGTTGACATGTGATAAACGTATATATAATATGATATGTATATGATAAATATAAACTTGTAGATTCATATTTAAAACCATGGAAAATGTTTTCTGTGAAGTCACTACCGCTAAATTGACAACAACATTCTGTAGTGAAAGAGTTAATAAAGCGATAAAATGCAATTTCTTGTCATAAATAAAGAAATTCACTAACAGTGAATTTCAAACCACCACACTGAAGGATCGTATTCAACTACTTGTCCTGTAGTACATCCATCTAAGTTAATTTTTAATATATTTTTTTATTATTTTATAGTACTATTTATTTCTCTATACTTATATTTTTACATCTCTACACTTCACCTATCCTCTAACACGTGACCCATCTCTCTCTCATCTTGCCATCCTATCTCTCATCACTCTGACCATCTCTCTCTAACTTTATCGTATTACTTGTAGCAATATGTATTTGTGCCTGACCGCTTGTTGTCATGTAGTTGTCGCCGTCTTCCGAAAAGAGTAAATCAGAACGTCAGAATTTTTGTGTGTTCTTTTCTGTATAGCTGTCACCATACCTTGGAGTATACGTCACTCCCCACTCCCCACTGCTGGATACTTGTCCAGTACGAACTCTCCACCAGTACCAAAGTGTGGCTCTACAAACCACGTAATTGAAAGAACAGATTCAACTACTTGTCCAGTACGAACTCTCCACCAGTACCAAAGTGTGACTCTACAAATCACGTAATTCAAAGACCAGATTCAACTGCTTGTCATTACGAACTCTCCACCAGTACCAAAGTGTGACTCTACAAACCACGTAATTGAAAGACCAGATTCAACTGCTTGTCAGTACGAAATCTCCACCAGTACCAAAGTGTGACTCTACAAACCACGTAATTGAAAGAACAGATTCAACTGCTTGTCAGTACGAACTCTCCACCAGTACCAAAGTGTGACTCTACAAACCACGTAATTGAAAGACCAGATTCAACTGCTTGTCAGTACGAAATCTCCACCAGTACCAAAGTGTGACTCTGCAAACCACGTAATTGAAAGACCAGATTCAACTGCTTGTCAGTACGAACTCTCCACCAGTACCAAAGTGTGACTCTACAAACCACGTAATTGAAAGACCAGATTCAACTGCTTGTCAGTACGAAATCTCCACCAGTACCAAAGTGTGACTCTACAAACCACGTAATTGAAAGAACAGATTCAACTGCTTGTCAGTACGAAATCTCCACCAGTACCAAAGTGTGACTCTACAAACCACGTAATTGAAAGAACAGATTCAACTACTTGTCCAGTACGAACTCTCCACCAGTACCAAAGTGTGACTCTACAAACCACGTAATTCAAAGACCAGATTCAACTGCTTGTCAGTACGAACTCTCCACCAGTACCAAAGTGTGACTCTACAAACCACGTAATTGAAAGACCAGATTCAACTGCTTGTCAGTACGAAATCTCCACCAGTACCAAAGTGTGACTCTACAAACCACGTAATTGAAAGAACAGATTCAACTGCTTGTCAGTACGAACTCTCCACCAGTACCAAAGTGTGACTCTACAAACCACGTAATTGAAAGACTAGATTCAACTGCTTGTCAGTACGAAATCTCCACCAGTACCAAAGTGTGACTCTACAAACCACGTAATTGAAAGACCAGATTCAACTGCTGGTCAGTACGAACTCTCCACCAGTACCAAAGTGTGACTCTACAAACCACGTAATTCAAAGACCAGATTCAACTGCTTGTCAGTACGAAATCTCCACCAGTACCAAAGTGTGACTCTACAAACCACGTAATTGAAAGACCAGATTCAACTGCTTGTCAGTACGAACTCTCCACCAGTACCAAAGTGTGACTCTACAAACCACGTAATTGAAAGACCAGATTCAACTGCTTGTCAGTACGAACTCTCCACCAGTACCAAAGAGTGACTCTACAAACCACGTAATTGAAAGAACAGATTCAACTGCTTGTCAGTACGAACTCTCCACCAGTACCAAAGTGTGACTCTACAAACCACGTAATTGAAAGAACAGATTCAACTGCTTGTCAGTACGAACTCTCCACCAGTAGTAAAGTGTGACCACGAGCCATGTAATTGAGAGGTCAAAGCCATATTCTTGTCCTAAATAAACCAAATATCTTCCAGTACCAAAGTGTGACTCAATAAACCAAATGTCTGCTAGTACCAAAGTGTGACTCAATAAACCAAATGTCTGCTAGTACCAAAGTGTGACTCAATAAACCAAATGTCTTCCAGTACCAAAGTGTGACTCAATAAACCAAATGTCTGCTAGTACCAAAGTGTGACTCAATAAACCAAATGTCTTCCAGTACCAAAGTGTGACTCAATAAACCAAATGTCTTCTAGTACCAAAGTGTGACTCAATAAACCAAATGTCTTCCAGTACCAAAGTGTGACTCAATAAACCAAATGTCTTCCAGTACCAAAGTGTGACTCAATAAACCAAATGCCTTCTAGTACCAAAGTGTGACTCAATAAACCAAATGTCTTCCAGTACCAAAGTGTGACTCAATAAACTAAATGTCTTCCAGTACCAAAGTGTGACTCAATAAACCAAATGTCTTCCAGTACCAAAGTGTGACTCAATAAACCAAATGTCTTCCAGTACCAAAGTGTGACTCAATAAACCAAATATTTGAGAGATCAGGGCCAACCTAAAACAAAAAGCTTTCTCGCCGGTACGCGTCTTCAAAGTCAAGAGAAAGAACTCTGTCGCCTCTAGAGCGTTAGTTTCTCTGTAACCAAAGACGGCACATTGAACATAAACCGTAACTCTCCCTATGTGGCGATTCAATGTTTGGTGTTTTGCTCATTCACTTGTAGCTCAGCTCTCTCTTTATTTTATTTCTTATTCTTCTTTATTTATTCCGAGCACATACCGATATTTTTTTCAGCGCCCCAGATATACTTTCGTCTCTTCTTTATCTTCCTCTTTTTTCTTTCCATCTTCATTTACCTTTTAGGGACGAGGGGAGATATAGTTTGTGGCATTTTGCACTTCTTTTCGCTTTAGCTGCTTTTATGTTTCCTGGAGATTCTAATATTCCGTCGATCTATCTTTTCGTGGTCAGCCCTTGTTTCATGGGTCTGTTACTGGGCACATACGGAGGTCGTAGGCTTTCACGGTTCATGTTGGAGGTACAGCTGTGAAGGAAGATGTGATGCTTTCATGGCACATGTTGGAGGTACAACTGTGAAGTAAGATGTGATGCTTTCATGGCACATGTTGGAGGTACAACTGTGAAGTAAGATGTGATGCTTTCATGGCACATGTTGGAGGTACAACTGTGAAGGAAGATGTGATGCTTTCATGGCACATGTTGGAGGTACAACTGTGAAGGAAGATGTGATGCTTTCATGGCACATGTTGGAGGTACAACTGTGAAGTAAGATGTGATGCTTTCATGGCACATGTTGGAGGTACAACTGTGAAGTAAGATGTGATGCTTTCATGGCACATGTTGGAGGTACAACTGTGAAGTAAGATGTGATGCTTTCATGGCACATGTTGGAGGTACAACTGTGAAGGAAGATGTGATGCTTTCATGGCACATGTTGGAGGTACAACTGTGAAGGAAGATGTGATGCTTTCATGGCACATGTTGGAGGTACAACTGTGAAGGAAGATGTGCTGCTTTCATGGCACATGTTGAAGGCTAAACTATACTCCACATTGGAGTTGAAAGCTACAAGAAGACTATCATTTCTCGCAATTTCACAAAAAACTTTCACTGCACATCATAATGATGAACATAGAGTGCCGTCTCCGCATCGAAAGTTCGCTGTCAAGGTGCGCCATTCCGCTCTGTCTCTTGCTTTGATGGTGTAGATTTTCATAGACTGACTTGTCTATCTTTTGATGTTACTCGTCCATGTTAGTCTTGGTCTGCCTCTGTCTATTGATTTTATAGTGCAGTTTATCATAGTATGACTTTGTCCATCTTTTGATGTTACTCGTCCATGTCAGTCTTGGTCTGCATCTGTCTCTTTTACTTTGTATTTTCTATTCCAAGTTTACTTTTAGTAGGCTGTTGTGTCTTTTAACATGCCCCCAAGAATCTCAACGATGGTTTCACATGTGTGTCCCGCAACATTATTTATGCCATTGTTATGACAACAAAGTAACATGACTTATTTTGGCGAGTCCGTGAGACGTGTTGCATCATTCTCTTATAGAAAGCTGATCTTACGAGAGTTCCAAGTTTAACTTTGAAAATTATAATTCATGTATCCATGTCTTGGCTCATTGCTGATTTCATAAATCCCAAACTTTGATTGGCAATATTTTTCTGAAAGTTTAGAAACATCGCTTGGGTGTTGCGTTAGTGTGGAGATAGGATGCTTGCCTTACAATCATAAGGCAGAAGTGATCGATCACAAAAATGACTACTTCAGAAAAGTCGAAGAATCAAGTTAGAATGAGTTGCATGACGTTCATGCCTGTTCGGAACACGTTCTTTTGTTGAAATAACCTAAGCCCCAACGACCCAAATGAGACCCTAAAATGGAGGCGAAGGCGCGCCTCACCCAGCACCAGAGCTGGAAGTTGTCAGTGACTTACAACTGATGGCTTGTGCCAGGATCGGTGAACCAGAACCATCCAGACCCTGCTACACCTCTTCGTGGTGCCTCTAGAAACAGACTAACCTGTCTAGTCTGGCCAAGCGAGCAGGGATCGAAGAGGGAAGACGAACCCGGTACTCAAAAATGTCGGCTGAAGTCGGATGTGTTGGGCCGAAAGGCGCAGATATCACAGTGTTACACTGCAAACTTCAACACAACGTAACTACGTCCACTTAACGCCCTTTTTAGGGCGGAGGACGAGGAGGAAGTCTACGGTTCGTATCCGCTAGAATACCTCAAATCATCGGGCGACCGCATCATCATCATCATCATCATCATCATCATCAGACCCTAAAATGATGAAATGAAGTCTTTCTCCTGACAACATTTCCGAAGTTTCTAATTTACATTGAGGATTGCTGTCTAAGCAGCTTTCATTATCTTTGCCCACCTTTCCGCCATCAAAATAGATATTGTTTATGTAACGCTGCCGACATTGCGCTGTCTTTTGTTTCAGTTCTCCTCGCACATTTGCTAAAATGACCAGTTACGTTCTAATAGCTCAGTGTTTATGACTGTCGCTTTTACCGGCGGCGTGAGCACAAAAATATAGTTCAAAATCAAAGACAACTTTTACGAAATGGAAACTGTGAAAAATTATTACATTCACTTTTACTCACATCTTCTTCTATCCTTCCTCCATTGCCGTTGGCGCACACAAAAAGAAAGAACTAATATGGCAACCGACTGCTTGAATTATGCAATCAACATGAATTATGCATAACTTTTACTATCTTTAAACATAAAGATCACAAATATACACCTGGTATAAGTGGAACACAGAAATAAATAGCAGAATAGCTCAGGCCAAAATAGCATTTCAGAAAATTAAAAATATATTATGCAACAAATCTATGCCAATAGAAGTGAGAAAGAGAGTTCATCGATGCTATATAGAACCAATTCTGTTCTATGGAAGCGAATCATGGACAATAGACAAACAAATGAAAAGACGATTAGAGGCCACAGAGATGGGACTTCTTAGAAGAATGTTGAAAGTTCCCTGGACAGCTAAAAAGACCAATGAGAAAGTTCTCAAAGAGGCCAACACAAAAAGGCAGCTCTTAAAAAACATCCGAAAGAAGCAATCAACATTATTTGGGCACATCATGAGAAGAGGAAAGTTGGAATATTTGGTTACAACTGGCAAAATAAAAGGAAAGAGAGATCGCGGACGACAAAGAGAGAAAATACTGGATAGCTTGGTGTCATGGCATGGAAAACAGTCAACAACAGAACTCATACGATGCACTGTGGATAAAAAATTGTGGAAGGACATGATCGCCAACGCCAACCGGTACGGCACATGATGATGATAAGTGGAACGATAAAAATTGTAAAAGTCAACTAGATTTCATCCTAGCGAGAACACAAAGGAAGAGGAAAATCAGAGACAGCAGAGCGGTACCTAACATCACAAATGATACAGACCATAAAATGGTGCTAATAACCATCCAGAAAGCAAAACAAGACAACAAGAACCAACTGAAAACAAGAAAACAATCCGAAAGGACAATGGAAAGAAATAGAAAAACAAATAGAAAGCCAATTTAAACAACTACAACAACAAATAACTACAGTAGATAACGACTGCCTCACATTCCAAAAATCATTTACTCACATAATTTATAAAACATTTATTATTGTGTAAACAGGTGTTCTCTAGTAATTTGGGAGATAGATTAAGTGCCGTGAATTAGGCGGATCGTAATATATTAAATCACTGATGGTCACCCATGCTGTTAGCGAAAAGTAGAAATGTGTAGGAATAAGTAAAAAAAGGGTAATTTATTGTAAAAAATAATCAGCATTTTTACACTTTACCTATCCACCAACTTGTACCACATCTCTCTCTCTCATATCTTCATCTCACCTCTTATTCCTCTGTTCACTTCTCCTTCACTTACCTGTCCTTATCATCCTAGATGTAACAACCCTGGACCAATAATGCAATAACTTCCATAGAGTAGTCATTCAGTGGATACCATCACACTGTAATATACACGGGAACGAACGCTCAGACAAATTAGCTAAAGAGGGAGGAAGATTACCACAAGAGAACTAACCGCTCAGTTATGATGAAGCCAAATCCATCCTCAAAGGTCAGTTCCATGAAAAATGGAAACGAGAACACCCAAAGCATAACGAGAGTGAAGGATACCACCAACTATCAAGGAGAGATCAAGTCACCATACTTCGCCTACGCACTGGCCACAATAGAATGAGAAATCACATGTTCACCAAATTCAAAATAGGTACAACCAGCCTATGCCACTGGACAATATGACTACAAAACATGTTCTACAGGATTGCCCCCAGTACACAGACCTGAGAAGAGCAATGTGGTCCACACCCACCTCCCTGGAAGAAAAACTATATGGGGCAATCGAATCACTCAAACAGACAGCTGACTTCGTGAGAGAGTCTGGAATCCTACTCTGATTGAGTCTTGATCGCAGGAAGAAAGAGAGAGATATGTAGCAGCATTTATCTGTGCCTCATCGTTTGTTATCGTTTTTCCTAGTTCTCTGAAGAAGGCCGCATGTAGGCCGAAACGTCAGTATTTTGTTGTGTTCCCATTTTTTCTGTAAAGCTTTCACTATACCTTGAATGAGTGTATGTTACACCCCACTCCTAGCTCCCTAAAGCTGAGACAGTCGTATACGACCGAGTCTAGAGAATAGGTTCACTCAGAAGAGCTGCACGTAATAAGATTAGTTATTATATATGCCGATAATATTGAAAGCCGCAGAGTGCAATGTAGCTGGAAGTCGACTCTTGTGGGTCAGGATGATAAAGGTCGAAAGACATGTTCGACGGAGTCCATTCTAATCATCATCCTCCTTGCTGTGAAACTCTATGTAAAGAGTCTCCTATTACATATCATTACGGTAATTGTCTCTCTTGTGGAAGCTTAACCAACAATCAGCGATGTTCCAGATTGTGGACAGTGAATTGTATAACTAGTTTAAGATGTCCAAAATGAACATAACAATAAAACCATAATAATAAACAGGACAAGTCTGAAACAAGTTAAACGCGTTAAATACTTGGGCACAATAATAGCATCTGATGGAAGATGCACCACAGAAATAAAAAGCTGAATAGCTCAGACCAAAATGGTATTTCAGAAGATTAAAGAAGTCTTACGCAACAAATCCATGTCAACAGAGGTGAGAAAGATAGTTCATCTGTGCTATGTAGAGCCAATTCTGACCTGTGGAAGAGAATCATAGACAGCAAAACAAACATATAAAATACGATTTGAGGCCACAGAGATGGGATTTTTCAGAAGAATATTGAAAGTTCCCTGAATAAATAAAACGACCAACGAAGAAATTCTAAAAGAGGCCAGCACAAAAAGGGAGCACCTATGAAACATCAGAAAGAAACAATTAACATTTTTCGGGCTCATCATGAGAATAGGAAATTAGGAATACTTGATTACAACTGGAAAAATACAGGGAAAGAGAGATCGTGGACGACAAAGAGAGAGTATACTGGTTAGCCTGGTGTGATAACATGGAAAGCAGTCAACAACAATACTGATAAGATGTACGGTAGATAGAAGCTTGTTGAAGGAAATGATCGCCTACGCCAACCGGTATGTCACATGATGATACAATAACCAGCTGCAATAGCAAAAACATCTTGTCAGCAACAATGTCCTACAGTCGACATATGTTTATCTTGAGTTTAGCAAATCCGATCGGCTTGACAGATTAGACACACGGTGTTTATGGTATGCACTGAAAGAGCTACAGGATTGTAACTTAATCTAAACCAATTGTTATTGTCTCCAACAATTAAAACAAATGGGCTCTATAAATGTGTCAATAAAGACAGGACTCCAGACATATGTCAGTTTTGTGGTTGACATTCTCACGTGCAGCTACTTTGATCGTCAGTCTGTGTCCGATAGTTGAGTAAATTTTGTTGCAGACATTTATCAGTGAAGTAAGTATTGTTAAGTACATCTTTGAAAATCTGAACTATATTCATGTTTGTGATATTGATTATTTATGCCAATTTATTTTTAGATTTAAACGTTTCTTGTATGTATCATCATCATCAAGTACCGGGCCTGCTGGCATAGGTGATCATGTCTCACAACAAATTTCGATCTCGGCAGCTATTTATCATTTCTGTTGTTGGCCTTCTGCCAAGCCATTCTCTTAAGCTGTCTGTTATTTTTTTCTCATTGCTTCCCTCTATCTCTTCGTCCCCTAATCCTTCCAGTTGTTACAATATATTCAAGTTGTTCTCTTCTCATTACATGGCCAAAAAATGATGATTGTTTCTTCCTAATATTGGAAATTAGCTCTCTTTTTGCTTTGACCTGACTCAGAACATCATCATTACTCTTCTTATGTGTCCATGGTACTCTCAACATTCTCCTGTAAAACCCCATTTCTACAGACTCAAGTGATTTTCTTGTCTATTGTCCTATTATCCATGATTCGCATCCATAAGTTAAGACTGGGAGACTGGTTCTACGTAACATTTAAGAACTCTTTTTCTTGTTTCTATTGTCATAAATGGATTGCATACTATCTTCCTCATTTTTTGGAAAGCTGCTTTTGCCTGAGCCATTCTGCATCTCTCCTCTTTTGTACATCTTCCGTTTGAGGTTAACAAAGTTCCCAAATATTTAAATTCATTTACCTGTTTTAATATTGTTCCACTTGTCTTTATTTTGCTCTGAGGTGATGTCTTTTACTTTGTTGTTACCATTACTTCTGTCTTTTTGATATTAAGAGTCCTTTATTTTTGTTTTCTTTCACTATAATGTCCAACATTTCTTGTAACTCATTTTCACTCTTAGTGATTAAGACTGTATCATCAGCATACCTTAGATTAATTATATTATGACCTCTAATTGTTATTCCAGGCATGCCCCTTATGGGTCTTAAAATAATCTCAATATAAATATTAAACAAATCTGGTAACAACACACAACCTTGTCTAACACCTTGTTTTATTTGTTGAAACATTCCCAATTGGTTTCCAGTTCTTATGGGCTCTGTTTGTTGCCAGTACATGTTCTTTATTATTCTTAGATCTTTGCTGTCTACGTTTATGCTTTCTAAAATTTTGATTATATTTTGGTGCTTTACTTTTTCAAATACCTTGGTGTAATCTATGAAACATAGGTATAGATCTGTTTTCACCTCTATGGCTCTTTCTACTAAAGATCTTATGATATAAATGCCATTGCCTGTTCCTTTATCTCTAACAAAACCACACTGTTCATCGCTAATTTCTGACCTGAATTTGTTTCGCACTCTTCGCATGATGATTCTTAGTAATATCTTAGTCATATGACTCATAAGACGTATTGTGCGATGATCATCGCATTCAATCGCACCCGATTTCTTTGGTAGGGCTATGAATATTGATGTGAGCATGTCGTCTGATGTATATCCGCTGTTGTAGATATCATTCGGTATTTTTGTTATTATTTCTATTCCAAAATGACTCATGGCTTCAATCTCTTCCTTAGTTATATTATCTGGTCCAGGAGCTTTGCCTGCTTTCATATTGTGCAAGGCGTCTTCAACTTCTTCTTTGAGTATTTCTGGTCCTTCTCCATTATCCCTAATATTTGCTTCAGTTCATTCATCATAATAAAGATCTTTAATGTATTCTGTCCATCGTTCCCTTATGTTTTCTTGATCAATCAATAGTTCTCCTTCCTCTGATCTTAAACATCCATTTTTTGATTGCGTTTTTCTTCCTGTTAATTCTTCAATTTGTTTGTATATAGCTTTAGCATTCTTGTATGTATAGGTTAATTTATTATTGTTTTTATTGTCCATTCACGTTAATGTTACATTGTTCGGTTTATTATATTTATATTCATCATACGTAAACTGGTGCCTTCGTAAGTAAAACAGAAAAATAGGAGAAATGTGAACGTTGATTCTGTAATTGTAGAAAATGTGTTTAACATTGTGTATTATATATTTATGTAGGCATAAACATCAAGTACCATACCTGCTGGCGTATAGGATCACATCTCTCTACAATTTTGGATCTGGTCAATTATTTATAATTTCTGTTATTGACCTTCTGTCATCCATTCTCTTAAGCAGTCTGGTGTCTTTTATCTTTATTTCCCTCTATCTTTTCAACCCTCAATTTTTCCAGCTGTCACAATATATTCCAGCTCTTACCTGGTCCTTAAATGGCCAACTTATGATTATTTCTTCCTAATATTGGAAATTAGCTCAGTTTATACTTTTCCCTTTTCAGAACGTTTTCATACTCTTTTTAGATGTCCATGGTATTCACAAAATTATTCTATAAAACCACTTTTCTTAAGCCTTCGGTTATTTTCTTGTCTGCTGTACTATTGTCCATGACTCAATCCACATGTTAAGACTGGCTCTACATAACATTTAAGTACTATTTGTCATGTTTCTATTGCCAAAACTGAATTGCACAGCTTCGTCCTCATTTTTTGGAAAGCTGTTTTTACCTGAGTCATTCTGCATCTCACCTCTGCTGTACATCTACCATCTAAGTTTAACATTGTTCCCAGATATTGTGTGATGTCTATAGAATCTAACATTTCTTGTAACTCTTTTCCACTCTTAACGATTAATACCTTATCATCGGCATACGTGAGGTTTTTTTTTATATTATTACCTTAATTGTTTGAATTGATGGCACTTTTTACTTAAGATATATGGCATTGTTCGTTCCTTTACCTCCAACAAAACCACATTGGTCATCACTAATTTCTGAACTGATTTTGTTTAGCACTCTTTCAATGATGATTCGCAATATCTTAGTCACGTGACTCATGAGAGAGATATAAACTATCATCCAATGGTAATTATCAAGACCGGAAATGAAGAACCAATCGCAAACACCAAAAAGATCGAAAGAAATGGCAAGATTATTTCCAAGAGTTGCATATTCGATATAATATGCCCAACTTACAAACAAACACACAAGTATGTGCACACATGATTTAGCACTAAACTTGTTAAAGTCTGAAGTAGAAAGAGTATTTGAGCAGAGCAATGCGAACAAGGCTCCAGGACTAGATGGTCTAACTACAGAGATAATCCATGCAGGCAACAGTGGCTGACAAGAGTATCCAACAGAGTTTGGGGGGAGGGGGGAGAGAAATGTTCCAGAAGATTGACAAAGAGCTGTCATTGTTCCCGTTTGGAAGAACAAAGTGGAACAAGAGAGGCTTGGGAGATGTACACACACATATCACTACTAAGCCATATTGGGAAGATGTACACAGACATATCACTACTTAGACATGCAAGGAATATATATATATATATAGATATATCAACATATCACTATAAAGCCATACAGGGAATAATGTACACAAACATATCACTAATAAACCATACATACAAGTATTTCAGTTTTGTCACACATAAGTCAGTTCACACGATTTATCGATATTAGAAATGTCCCAAAGATCTATCCATTAACCCCGTCCCTGTCATTCAAACAAGTTCTATTATTTCATCATTCAAACATGCTCTATTGTTTCATCATTCAAACACGTTCTATTGTTTCATCATTCAAACATGCTCTGTTGTTTCATCATTCAAACATGTTATATTGTTTCATCATTCAAACATGTTCTATTGTTTCATCATTCAAACATGCTCTGTTGTTTCATCATTCAAACATGTTCTATTGTTTCATCATTCAAACATGTTCTATTGTTTCATCATTCAAACATGCTCTATTGTTTCATCATTCAAACATGCTCTATTGTTTCATCATTCAAACATGCTCTATTGTTTCATCATTCAAACATGCTCTATTGTTTCATCATTCAAACATGCTCTATTGTTTCATCATTCAAACATGCTCTATTGTTTCATCATTCAAACATGCTCTATTGTTTCATCATTCAAACATGTTATATTGTTTCATCATTCAAACATGTTCTATTGTTTCATCATTCAAACATGTTCTATTGTTTCATCATTCAAACATGTTCTATTGTTTCATCATTCAAACATGTTCTATTTTTTCATCATTCAAACATGTTCTATTGTTTCATCATTCAAACATGCTCTATTGTTTCATCATTCAAACATGCTCTATTGTTTCATCATTCAAACATGCTCTATTGTTTCATCATTCAAACATGCTCTATTGTTTCATCATTCAAACATGCTCTATTGTTTCATCATTCAAATATGTTCTATTGTTTCAGATAAACATTACCATTGACCGGCCATCTTTTAGTGAAAGAAAAAAGCGAAATGGCAAGAATAATTGGATTCTTCATTGCAATGGTCTTTATTAGCACCTTGGCTGAAGAGAATGCTATTGTTGAGGTTTGTGTAGCTTGTTCATGTGGGGTGGTTTGTGTGTTTGGTGTTTGTATGTATGGTCCATAATCATCGACCAACTGTCAGAACATAAACAATTTGTGATATACAGATGACACAGTCTTAATAGCAGAGACAGAGAATGAATTACAAAAAAATGATAGATATAATAGTAAAAGAAAACAACAAAAGTGCTCTCAGGCTGAATAGTAAGGAACCACGGGGTAATGGTCATATCAGAGAAACAACCATCATGCAGTATAACAATAAAAAGAAAGGGCAAATCTAAAACAAGAGGAACTTGTCAAATACTTGGGCACAATAATAATATCAGATGGAAGATGAAGCACAGAAATAAGAAGCAGAATGGCTCAGGTCAAAATAGCATTTCAAAAAATGAAAGACGTCACATGCAACAAATCTATGTCAATACAAGTGACTAAGAGAGTTCATCGGTGCTGTATAGAACAAATTCTGACCTATGGATGCGAATCATGGACAGTAGACAAACAAATGAAAAGACGTTTAGAGGCCACAGAGATGGGATTTCTCAGAAGAATGTTGAAATCTCCCTGGACAGCTAAAAAGACCAATGTGGTCATTCTCTGAGCGGCAAACATAAAAAGGCAGCTTATAAAAAACATCAGAAAGAAACAATAAACATTTTTTCAGGCACATCATGAGAAGAGGAAAGTTGGAATACTTGATTACATCTGGCAAAATACAGTGAAAAAGAGATCGTGGACGACAAAGAGAGAAAATACAAGATAGCTTGATGTAATGGGATAGGAAACGTCCAACAACAGAATTGATACGATGCACGGCGGATAGAAGATTGTGGAAGGACATGTCGTCTAAACCAACCAGTGTGGCACATGATGATAATGATAAAAGAAAACACTTGCAATCCTAGCCATGGGGTCACCTTTAGGTTGTCGGCTGGATAGGCGGCCGAGCACATATGTGTGGAAACTCGCGTGCTAAGATAGGTGGCCGAGCACATATGGGTGGAAACTCGCGTGCTAAGATAGGTGGCCGAGCACATATGGGTGGAAACTCGCGTGCTAAGATAGGTGGCCGAGCACATATGGGTGGAAACTCGCGTGCTAAGATAGGTGGCCGAGCACATATGGGTGGAAACTCGCGTGCTAAGATGTCCGTTCAAGTCTCGTACTTTACCTTTACCTTTATCCATTAAGTAAATTATGTATCTTCATGATACAGACTTAGTAATTTGGGAACTTTGTTAACCTCAGACGGAAGATATACACAAGAGGTGAGATGTAGCATGGCTCAGGCAAAAGCAGCGTTCCAAAAAAATGAGGAAAATACTATGCAATCCATTTATGACAATAGAAACAAGAAAAAGAGTTCTTAAATGTTACGTAGAGCCAGTCTTAACATATGGATGCGAGTCATGGACATTAGGACAACAGACAAGAAAACCACTGGAGTCTGTAGAAATGAGGTTTTACAGAAGAATGTTGAGAATACTATAGACAGCTAAGAAGAGTAATGAAGAGGTTCTGAGAGAGGTAAAAGCAAAAAGAGAGCTAATTTACTATGTTAGGATAAGACAATCATCATTTTGTGGCCGTGTAATGAGAAGAGAACAACTGGAATATATTTTAACAACTGGAAAAATTGAGGGACGAAGAGATAGAGGGAAGCAAAGAGAAAAAATAACAGACAGCTTAAGAGAATGGCTTGGCAGAAGGTCAACAACAGAAATGAAATATAGCATCCGAGATCGAAAGTTGTGGAGAGACATGATTACCTACGCCAGTAGGCCCGGTACTTGATGATCTTCATGATTGTCATTGATGTTGTTCTCTATGTTTCACATCCATATATAATTACCGACTTCAATTTCAAATAACGGAAGAGTTTTTGATTTACAATTTATCACTATCTTGATTCTACTGACAGGTGCCTAGTTGCTACAAAGAAGGCCAAGAATGCCAAAATGATGATGATTGTTGCAGTGCTACAGAATATTGTGATAGTACAGACAATGAAGATGTGCAAAATTCGAGACCGATTTGCAGGATGGATAACACTGTAGAGATAGCCCCTATTTCGACTGTTTGCAATAAAGAAGGCCAAGATTGTACAAGCCAGAATGATTGCTGCAACAATACGGAATATTGTGAACAAACAAATTCCAACCGTGTTGACAATTCGAATTGGAGACCTATGTGCAGGCAGTATATCAGTTATGAACTAGTCCCTGATGAGGATTAGTATAATTAGAAGGAAGAGTGAGTATTGATTGACTGTTTGGTTTGAGTTGAGTGAGTATTGATTGACTGTTTGGTTTGAGTTGAGTAGGACGTGAGTGAGTATTCATTGACTGTTTGGTTTGAGTTGAGTGAGTATTGATTGACTGTTTGGTTTGAGTTGAGTAGGACGTGAGTGAGTATTGGTTGACTGTTTGGTTTGAGTTGAGTGTGTATTGATTGACTGTTTGGTTTGAGTTGAGTGAGTATTGATTGACTGTTTGGTTTGAGTTGAGTAGGACGTGAGTGAGTATTCATTGACTGTTTGGTTTGAGTTGAGTAAGACGTGAGTGAGTATTGGTTGACTGTTTGGTTTGAGTTGAGTGAGTATTGATTGACTGTTTGGTTTGAGTTGAGTAGGACGTGAGTGAGTATTCATTGACTGTTTGGTTTGAGTTGAGTAAGACGTGAGTGAGTATTGGTTGACTGTTTGGTTTGAGTTGAGTGAGTATTGATTGACTGTTTAGTTTGAGTTGAGTGAGTATTGATTGACTGTTTGGTTTGAGTTCAGTAGGACGTGAGTGAGTATTGGTTGACTGTTTGGTTTGAGTTGAGTAGGACGTGAGTGAGTATTGGTTGACTGTTTGGTTTGAGTTGAGTGAGTATTGATTGACTGTTTGGTTTGAGTTCAGTAGGACGTGAGTGAGTATTGGTTGACTGTTTGGTTTGAGTTGAGTAGGACGTGAGTGAGTATTGGTTGACTGTTTGGTTTGAGTTGAGTGAGTATTGATTGACTGTTTGGTTTGAGTTGAGTGAGTATTGATTGACTGTTTGGTTTGATTTGAGTAGGACGTGAGTGAGTATTCATTGACTGTTTGGTTTGAGTTGAGTAGGACGTGAGTGAGTATTGGTTGACTGTTTGGTTTGAGTTGAGTGAGTATTGATTGACTGTTTGGTTTGAGTTGAGTGAGTATTGATTGACTGTTTGGTTTGAGTTGAGTAGGACGTGAGTGAGTATTCATTGACTGTTTGGTTTGAGTTGAGTAAGACGTGAGTGAATATTGGTTGACTGTTTGGTTTGAGTTGAGTGAGTATTGATTGACTGTTTGGTTTGAGTTGAGTAGGACGTGAGTGAGTATTGGTTGACTGTTTGGTTTGAGTTGAGTGAGTATTGATTGACTGTTTGGTTTGAGTTGAGTGAGTATTGATTGACTGTTTGGTTTGAGTTGAGTGAGTATTGATTGACTGTTTGGTTTGAGTTGAGTAGGACATGAGTGAGTATTGATTGACTGTTTGGTTTGAGTTGAGTAGGACGTGAGTGAGTATTGGTTGACTGTTTGGTTTGAGTTGAGTAGGACGTGAGTGAGTATTGATTGACTGTTTGGTTTGAGTTGAGTAGGACGTGAGTGAATATTGGTTGACTGCTTGGTTTGAGTTGAGTAGGACGTGATTGAGTATTGATTGACTGTTTGGTTTGAGTTGAGTAGGACGTGAGTGAGTATTGATTGACTGTTTGGTTTGAGTTGAGTAGGACGTGAGTGAGTATTGATTGACTGTTTGGTTTGGGTTGAGTAGGACGTGAGTGAGGATTGATTGACTGTTTGGTTTGAGTTGAGTAGGACGTGAGTGAGTATTGATTGACTGTTTGGTTTGAGTTGAGTAGTGCGTGAGTGAGTGTCAGATTACTGATTGGAAAGACGAATGGAAAGTGGGTGAGTATTGATTGACTGTTTGGTTTGAGTTGAGTAGGACGTGAGTGAGTATTGATTGACTGTTTGGTTTGAGTTGAGTAGTACGTGAGTGAGTGTCAGATGACTGATTGGAAAGACGAAACGTAAGTTGGTGAGTATTAAATGGTTGATTTGTAGCAGTTGATTTGGAGGTGTGTGAGTGTTAGATGACTGATTGGGGTTAGGCGATGTGACGTTGATGAGTATAAGATGACTGAATGGGGTCAGGCTAGTAGGAAATGGACGAGTAGTAGATGACTGATTTGGGTAAGATGTTGTGAAGAGTGTATCAAAGGAATGATTGGTTTTAGGCAAGTACAATTGGATGAGTATCAGATGACCGATTAGTGTCAGCCGAGTAGGAAGTGTGTGAGTAATAGATGACTGATTAGTGTGAACTGAGTAGGAAATGGGTGAGTAATAGATGACTGATTAGTGTCAGCCGAGTAGGAAGTGTGTGAGTAATAGATGACTGATTAGTGTAAGCCGATTAGGAAGTGTGTGAGTAATAGAAGACTGATTAGTGTGAACTGAGTAGGAAATGGGTGAGTAATAGATGACTGATTTGTGTGAATTGAGTAGGAAATGTGTGAGTAATAGATGACTGATTAGTGTGAACTGAGTAGGAAATGGGTGAGTAATAGATGACTGATTTGTGTCAGCCGAGTAGGAAGTGTGTGAGTAATAGATGACTGATTAGTATGAACTGAGTAGGAAATGGGTGAGTAATAGATGACTGATTAGTGTCAGCCGAGTAGAAAGTGGGTGAGTAATGGATGACTGATTGTCGTAAGCCGAGTAGGAAGTGGGTGAGTAATAGATGACTGATTAGTGTCAGCCGAGTAGGAAGTGGGTAAGTAATCGATGTCTCATTGGTATCAGCCGTGTAGGAAGTAGATGAGTAATGGATGTCTCATTGGTGCCAGCCGAGTAGGAAGTGGGTGAGCAATATATGTCTGATTGGTGTGAGACGAGTAGGAAGTGGGTGAGTGATATATGTCTGATTGGTGTGAGACGAGTAGGAAGAGGGTGAGTAATATATGTCTGATTGGTGCCAGCCGAGTAGGAAGTGGGTGAGCAATATATGTCTGATTGGTGCCAGCCGAGTAGGAAGTGGGTGAGCAATATATGTCTGATTGGTGCCAGCCGAGTAGGAAGTGGGTGAGCAATATATGTCTGATTGGTGTGAGACGAGTAGGAAGTGGGTGAGTGATATATGTCTGATTGGTGTGAGACGAGTAGGAAGAGGGTGAGTAATATATGTCTGATTGGTGCCAGCCGAGTAGGAAGTGGGTGAGCAATATATGTCTGATTGGTGCCAGCCGAGTAGGAAGTGGGTGAGTATTAGATGTCTGATTGGTGTGAGACGAGTAGGAAGTGGGTGAGTATTATATGTCTGATTGGCGTGAGACGAGTAGGAAGTGGGTGAGTAATATATGTCTGATTGGTGTGAGACGAGTAGGAAGTGGGTGTAATATATGTCTGATTGGTGTGAGACGAGTAGGAAGTGGGTGAGTATTAGATGTCGGATTTGTGTGAGCCGAGTAGGAAGTGGGTGAGTATTAGATGTCTGATTGGTGTGAGACGAGTAGGAAGTGGGTGAGTAATATATGTCTGATTGGTGTGAGACGAGTAGGACGTGGGTGAGTATTAGATGTCGGATTTGTGTGAGCCGAGTAGGACGTGGGTGAGTATTAGATTTCGGATTTGTGTGAGCCGAGTAGGAAGTGGGTGACTAATGGATGTCTCATTGGCGTGAGACGAATAGGAAGTGGGTGAGTATTATATGTCTGATTGGTGTCAGACGAGGGGCGGAGGCTGTTTTGAAGTGGGTGAATAATAGACGGACTATCAGAGACCTTCCAGCGGGAAGTGGATTGTAGCAAAGTGAAGAAATCATTATGGGTTTAATGGTCCTGTTGTAGTTAGTAGTTTGTATGGGCAGTGTTTCATAGAAACTGTGTTTGACTGAGTGGGCAGTGTTTGATTTAGTGGGCAGTGTTTGACTGAGTGGGCAGTGTTTCTCTTTGAATTGTTTGAATGGCCAATGTTCGAGTGGGAAATGTTTGACTGAGTGGGTAGTGTTTGACTGACTGGTAGCTTCACTGCATCTTCTCATTTCTCCTCACTGTTAGCTTCACTGCATCTTCTCATTTCTCCTCACTGGTAGCTTCACTGCATCTTCTCATTTCTCCTCATTGGTAGCTTCACTACATCTTCCCATTTCTCCTCACTGGTAGCTTCACTGCATCTTCTCATTTCTCCTCACTGTTAGCTTCACTGCATCTTCTCATTTCTCCTCACTGGTAGCTTCACTACATCTTCCCATTTCTCCTCACTGGTAGCTTCACTGCATCTTCTCATTTCTCCTCATTGGTAGCTTCACTACATCTTCTCATTTCTCCTCACTGGTAGCTTCACTACATCTTCTCATTTCACCTCACTGGTAGCTTCACTACATCTTCTCATTTCTCCTCACTGGTAGCTTCACTACATCTTCTCATTTCTCCTCACTGGTAGCTTCACTGCATCTTCTCATTTCTCCTCACTGGTAGCTTCACTACATCTTCTCATTTCTCCTCACTGGTAGCTTCACTACATCTTCTCATTTCGACACATTTATGTGCATTGTTGGCCTTGACCCTGACACATCTCACACGGGACATAGAAAATACCTTCCAGGAGAAATGGAACTTAATGGATGTTTTCTGTGACCTCTCCCATGTCGTTGACACTGATGGAAGGAAGGATTGATGCTGAAAATCCTACATGCTGACGTCACATAAAACATTTCTTTTGGATCAAAGATTTACCTATTTCAAAAGAATATCTAGAGTGAAAATAAAGCATCAATTTAATATGTCAGTCACATTGCAAGAAAGGGTCCCTCAGGGAATTGTTATAACACCCACACTCTTCCTAATATACATAAAGGATATAACAAAATGCTACCACCGACATGTTTCAAACAGCCAACACACACATGACTTTGTTCTCTGGACAGACCTTGGACACGTCACTACAGCCTCTGATCTACTCAGCAAACAACAAAACAGTGGAGATATAAATCTGTATGAAGACATGAGGTCTAAAAATAAACAATACGAAAACTACAGCCACAATCTTCTCACGCTTCCCACTCAAAGAAAACAAATCAATAAAGATTGTAAACATTACAATAACTCAAACCGTCACATCAACATTTCTGTGAGTCACTCTTGACTTCAGGCTCACATGGAAACACCTTAAATTACCTTAAACAGACACGCCATTTCTGGGAATCACCCCTGACTCTAGGCTCACATGGAAACACCTTAAATTACCTTAAACAGACACGCCATTTCTGGGAGTCATCATTGACTTCAGGCTCACATGGAAACACCTAACAATACCCCAAACAGACACGACAACATTTCTGGGAGTCATCATTGACTTCAGGCTCACATGGAAACACCATACAATACCCCAAACAGATACGACAACATTTCTGGGAGTCATCATTGGCTTCAGGCTCACATGGAAACACCTTACAATACCCCAAACAGACACGACAACATTTCTGGAGTCATCATTGGCTTCAGGCTCACATGGAAACACCTTACAATACCCCAAACAGACACGACAACATTTCTGGGAGTCATCATTGGCTTCAGGCTCACATGGAAACACCTTACAATACCCTACTGTGGGATGTTTGGATATGGTGGATTGCAATGTTTGAGTAAGATATGTTTGATAGAGTGGACCTTTTTTGAGTGGGAAATGTTTGAGTGAGGGACAGTGTTTGAGTAAGTAGTGAGTGTTTGAGTGAGTGAAAAGTATTTGAGTGAGTGGACAGTGTTTAAGTGAGTGAAAAGTATTTGAATGGACAGTGTTTGAGTGAGTGAAAAGTATTTGAGTGAGTGGACAGTTTTTGAGTGAGTGAAAAGTATTTGAGTGAGTGGACAGTGTTTGAGTGAGTGAAAAGTTTTTGAGTGAGTGGACAGTGTTTGGGTGAGTGAAAAGTATTTGAGTGAGTGGACAGTGTTTGAGTGAGTGAAAATTATTTTAGTGAGTGGACAGTGTTTGAGTGAGTGAAAAGTATTTGAGTAAGTTGACAGTGTTTGAGTGATTGAAAAGTGTTTGAGTAAGTAGACAGTGTTTGAGAGAGTGAAAAGTATATGAGTGAGAGGACAGGGTTTGAGTGAGTGAAAAGTATTTGAGTGAGTGGACAGTGTTTGAGTGAGTAGACAGTGTTTGAGTGAGTGAAAAGTATTTGAGTGAGTGGACAGTGTTTAAGTGAGTAGATAGTGTTTGAGTGAGTAGAAAGTGTTTGACTGAGTTTACAGTGTGACCGAGTAGACCACATTTTAATTCCAACATCTACTTCTAGTGTAATTTCTTGTCTCTAATTTTCTTTCTTCTGTTTTTCTTCTCTCAGATCCAGTCGACATCCCCCTAATGTATAACATCAGATTGTGTAATTACCGGCCACATTGAGCGATGACAGTAGCAAGCATATTAACCTGAGCCTCGTTTCCATTTCAAGAATCAAGTTAACTATTGCATGTGAATGATCGAATAAATTTAACAGAAAAAAAAAAAACATACATTTGATCCCTTCACTTCCTCCAACAAGGCCTGTAACTCGAGTGTACTTTCAATTACATTTACCCTTTCTTGCCACAAGCCAAATTTATCTCCCTCATTAAGGGAATAAACCTCTTATAAAAACACTTATCTCTCCTCTTCATCATCATGTGCCATACCGGTTGATGTATCTCATCTTTTTTTTTTCTTTGCCAGATCACATTCTCCCACAATCTTCTATCCACAGTGCATCGTATCAATTCTGTTGTTGACTGTTTTCCATGCCATGACACCAAGTTATATAATTTTGTTTTTGTTGTGCTCGATCTTTGTTTCCCTATATTTTGTCAGTTGTATCCAGGTATTCCAACTTTCCTCTTCTGCTGATATGCCTGAAAAATGTTCATTGTTTCTTTCTGATGTTTCTTAAGGACTCTCTTTTTGTGATGGCCTCTTTGAGAATGTCCTCATTGGTCTTTTTAACTGTCCAGGGAACTTTCTACTTTCTTCTGAAAAGTACCAACTCTGTGGTCTCTAATCGTCTTTTCATTTGTTTGTTTACTGTCCATGTTTCACTTCCATAGGTAAGAATATGCTTTAAATAGCATCGATAACTCCCGTACCAATATATCAATATTTAAATAAAAACACAGTCTCAAGATTTCTTGTCTTTGACTTTTTTACAGCTCAGACTTCTCTCTCTCTTTTTCTTCCTCTTTCTCTCTCTCTCTCTCTCTCTCTCTTTCTCTCTCTCTCTCTCTCTCTCTCTCTCTCTCTCTCTCTCTCTTCTCTCTCTCTCTCTCTCTCTCTCTCTCTCTCTCTCTCTCTCTCTCTTTCTCTCTCTCTCTCTCTCTCTCTCTTTCTCTCTCTCTCTCTCTCTCTCTCTCTCTCTCTCTCTTCCCTATGTGATTGATTGTTGGGGGGGGGGGGGAGGAGGAAGGAGAGTGAAGATAAAGAACTGTTGTTTCACAAATGAATTAGCGCAAAGTAGAAAAAAATGTTCGTTCATTGAATGAAATAATGCAGACATTAAACTTGCTTATGCAAACACGCACGAACGATTATACACACAAACAACACTCAGACACACATTAATTCATTGGGTGCCGTCTACACATCAAAGGTTGGCTACCGTTGAGCGCCATTTTACTCTGTCTCTTGTCTTGGTGGTACACGTTGTCATATGCTCACCTGACCACCCTTTGATGGCATCTGTCCACTTTAGCCTTGGTCTGCCTCTGCCACGTCTACCTTGTACCTCCCTTTAAAGCTGACTTTTAGAAGAGTATGACGTCACTTCACATGTCTACAAGAAATGCAGTTCCTTTTTCTAATTGTTTGAGGAAACGAGAAAGCAGATCAGTTGGCAAAGGAAGGTTCAACAGGCACACAACTAGATACACCGGTAACATACCATCAGAAGAAACAGATAATCAAATCAATCAGAGGATCACAAGCCCCATATCAGGATGCCTTTCACAATATGAATAGATATGAACGACACACATTATCACACATATCATTATACACCTCAGAACAGGAAACAGTCGACTCCACAGTCACATGTATACAAAATACAAGATCAGCACCTGAACTACATGTACATGTCGACGGCCAACCACTACTGCTGAACACATACTCCAAGACTGTACTGAATATAGTAGACTGAGGAAAGTCCATTGGCCCATTGATACAACATTACACACAAAGCTATATGGGGCCCCTGCTAGAATTACAAGACAGTAAAATGTATACAGGATTAGACATTGCAGATATAGACAATACTTCAAGGGAACGAAACATAGATAGATTCGAATTGTTTCAGTAGTTTTTTTTTTGTTTTTTTTTACATTTTCGGCTGATTCACAACTTCGTGATTGTCTGTTTTTTCCTTCAACTCAATTGTTGTCATTTTTCTATAGATTTCACATTTCAGACACTTAAATTGTGTACTCTTCTTGATTATGTAATGTCAATATTTCTGCACTATACAGGAGATCTGGGTAGATAGATCACTTTGCTATTGAACATCATCATTATGTACCGTGTCAGGATGCGAAGGTGATCATGTCTCTCCACAACTTTCGATCTCGACAATTATTTATCTTTTCTGTTGTTGACCTTCTGCGTAGCCAATCTCTTAAGCTGTCTGATATCTTTTCTCTTTGCTTCCCTCTATCTCTTTGTCCCTCCATTTTCACAGTTGTTACACAATATTCCAGCTGTTCTTTTCTCATTGCATGACCAAAAATGATGATTGTTTCTTCCTAATATTGGATTTAAACTCTCTTTTTGCTTTGGCCTCTTTCGGAACGTTTTCATTACTCTTCTTAGTTGTCCATGGTATTCTCAACATTCTTCTGTAAAACCACATTTCTACAGCCTCCAGTGTTTTTCTTGCCTGTTGTCCTACTGTCCATGATACACATGCATATGTTAAGACAGGCTCTATATACAATTTATGAACTTTTTATCTTGCTTCTATTATCAAACATGGATTGCACAGTATCTTCCTCAATTTGGAGCCACTACATCACACACAATTGGAAAATGGAACTCTGAACTGGAATGTAAACGGTCCAACCATCCCGTGGTACCACCATCTGTGACCAAGTCATTGTTTTACAACTCGCGACTAGTTGGATCATAAAATCATAAAAGATAACCGATGACATTTATTTGTCCGTTAGTTTGAAATACAAGGCCAGTTATATCTGGAACATTTAAGGTTTTAAACTTAAGTGCCGACCATTAAACCAACAATAACTAGCATCAAGTAAAACAAATAAAGAACTCCGTCACGCCAAGTGGTGTACAGGAAGCATGATGTTAGTGACCATAGCCAAGATAACAATAAGAGAAATATCATCTACTGAGATTACATGTGTCAGACGAATGACAGGAAACAGTCTGAGAGATAAGAACAGAAATGAAGAAACATAAAAAAGCTAGGAATAACCTCTGCCATAGAATATATAAAGAAACATATAATTATTTGTCAACGTAACAAGGCAGATAGATCAGAACACAAGACAACGAGTCTTCAGTAAACGTTGCAAGCAAACCTAAAACAAGGGCTGACCACGAAAAAGATAGATTGACGGAATATTAGAATCTCCAGGAAACATAACAGCAGCTAAGGCGAACAGAAGTGCAAAATACCACAAACTATATCTCCCATCACCCCTAAAAGGTAAATGAAGATGGAAAGTAGAAGAGGAAGAAAGTATATCTGGGGCGCTGAAAAAAATATCGGAATGTGCTCGGAATAAATAAAGAAGATTAAGAAATAAAACAGAGAGAGAGAGCTGAGCTACAATTGAATGAGCGAAACACCAAACATTGAATCGCCACATAGGGAGAGTTACGGTTTATGTTCAATGTGCCGTCTTTGGTTACAGAGAAACTAACGCTCTAGAGGCGACAGAGTTCTTTCCCTTGACGTTGAAGACGCGTACCGGCGAGAAAGCTTTTTGTTTTAGGTTGGCCCTGATCTCTCAAATATTTGGTTTATTGAGTCACACTTTGGTACTGGAAGACATTTGGTTTATTGAGTCACACTTTGGTACTGGAAGACATTTGGTTTATTGAGTCACACTTTGGTACTGGAAGACATTTGGTTTATTGAGTCACACTTTGGTACTGGAAGACATTTGGTTTATTGAGTCACACTTTGGTACTGGTAGACATTTAGTTTATTGAGTCACACTTTGGTACTAGAAGACATTTGGTTTATTTAGGACAAGAATATGGCTCTGATTTCGCAATTAATTGGTTCGTAGTCACACTTTGGTAATAGAGGAGAGTTGGTACAGGACAAGTAGTTGAATCTGATCTGTCAATTACGTGGTTTGTAGAGTCACACTTTGGTACTGGAAGACATTTGGTTTATTTAGGTAATGGTAATTGTAAAGGTAAAGTACGAGACTTGAACCGGCGTCTTAGCACGCGAGTTTCCACCCATATGTGCTAGACCTCCTATCCAGAAAAGTTCGGATATTTTGTATAGTGTCGCCTCAAGCATCGAAACTCAGATGCGAAGCGATATTCCTCACTCTCCAGGTATTTTTTTTCCAACCACGAGTACAACTCACACTGCTCCCAGCGGGAATCGAACACGGGTTGTCCTTGGTTGTCCAGTCCGGTGGGTTTCCCAACTCGGCTACCGAGGCCCCCAAAAGAATAGACAACCAACGATGCTTCGTGAAGTGGGCCTTGCATAGATTGTGTGGAAACAACTAGAAAGACAATTTGTTGATTCACATTAGAGACAGATGTAGCATAACTTTTATCAAACTGAAGATGACTTTGTAAAATTCGACTGAGACTTCCTAACAGTTGATGTTAGATCAACGTCACTTAAACCATGCCATGTTTTATAATCTGCATCTATTTTCCTGTTTTCCACTGTTCCCGTTCCCATCCACTGCATTTGTGACGATGTTTGAAAATGAGCTTGGAGCAGTTCTTTCCTCCATCTCCAAGGTGGTCTACGTAGCAAGATCCCATAAGTGATTCAGTAAACTTTTTTCCAATATAAGCATAGACTGGGGCATTGACATATGCGTTACTCATAATAAATAGATATGAAACAGAGTGAATCATTTCTGTACTTTCTATCTATCTATCTATTGTCCTTTCGAGCCGAAGACGGCACATAGGGCAGAACCACAATCTGTAAAACAGAAACCTTGCGTGCTGAAATGACACATATTGCAGAGATCACTGCTCTAAAATATATGGCGCTGTTTCCATAACAATACTTTTTACAATGACAGTTTGTCAAGCTATCGATCAACCTCCTTAGTCGCCTCTTACGACATGCCTGGAAGGTCACAGTGTCACTATTCTTTACCTCCTTCATAATGAGGCCCCGGTAACACACAGAAAAGTACTTTCTGGTAAGGATAACAAAAATAATTTGAACGGAGCAGTGAGGAAATACGGCAGCCATAAAACAATGTACATACACATCAGTGTATATGTGATCTTTACATTATGGACTCTGTCATTAAACTTTCTAGCTTGATCGTTTCCCCATTGAACGCCAATGAATTTTAAATTCTTGCAATTGTCTGAAAACCATTATGCCAATTCTAAAATAAAGCACAACGTTTATTTAGGGCTAGAATAACGCTCTGATTTCTCAATTAATTGGTTCTTAGTCACACTTTGGTACTAGAAGATATTTGGTTTATTTAGGACTAGAATATGGCTCTGATTTCTCAATTAATTGGTTCGTAGTCACACTTTGGTACTAGAAGATATTTGGTTTATTTAGGACTAGAATATGGCTCTGATTTCTCAATTAATTGGTTCGTAGTCACACTTTGATACATTCGGAGAGTTGGTACTGGACAAGTAGCCAGCAGTGGAGAGTGACGTATACTCCAAGGTATGGTGACAGCTATACAAAAGAGAAAAACAATAAAATATTGACCTTTCGGCCTACGGCCTTCTTCAGAAGACGGGGACAAAACAAGAAACGGTGAGGCAAAAATACGTACAGCTACATGTCGGATGATGAAGTTAGGGGAAGTTGGACAGAGTAATGAGAGAGAGGATGGTGAGATGTGTCACATGTTAGAAGATAGGTGAAGTGTAGAAAACAAGACAAATGCGATATTTTTGGGTCATCTTAAAAAACACAACAGCCTACTAAAAATAATCCTTGAGGGGAAAATACAAGGTAAAAGAGGCAGACCATGACTATCATGGACGAGTAACATCAAAAGATGGACAAATCAGCCAATGACAACCTGCACCCTCAAAGCAAGAGACAGAGCAGAATGAAAGCTCCATGGTAGCCAACCTTCGTTACGGAGAAGGCACTCGAGTATGACGATGATGATGAAGTGTAGAAATATAAAACTATAATTATAGAGAAATAATGTAGAAGCGAAAAATAAAACTAAAATTATTAAATATTGACAGCTGGATGTACTACTGGACAAGTAGTAGAATCCGATCCTTCAATTAAGTGGTTTGCAGGCACTGGTTGGAAGTTGGTTTATTTAAGACAAAATAAATGTGTGTTGATCTCTTCATTAACTCTTTTACTACGGAAGGTTTTTATCAATTTAGCGATAGAGATTTCATAGAAAACATGTTAAATATTAATCTACATGTTTACATTTAATCAACACTTAACATATTATATATGCATATTAAGTTCATTAAACAAGGAATTACTTCACAAACATGGACACACTGCGGAAGCCAACTGAGAGTATTACACAACAGGACCTTTTTTGGAATCCCAGGGGAAAAGATAAAGAGAAAGACTAAGGAAATCGTGGAGAAGACAGATAGAAGCAGAGATTAATATGATGGGAAAAACAAGCAATGATCTTAAAAGAATGACAAAAAACAGAACGACTTGGAAAGTGTTTGTTGAAGACCTATGCTCCACTGGGAGCTAAAAAGGTTGCAGAAGAAGATGGATACAAAGATGATATAAGGCATGTAAAAAGAATGTGGTTTGATGACAGTTTACACTAATTAAATTGAGAGTGGCGCACTGTGCGGCTAAAAGTAAATTGCAGAAATCGGTATGGTGCATGGTGGGTTGAAACGTACAGAAAGAGTTAATCGGCGTGTCGCGTGGCACTTTAGTTCTGGTAGACAGCTGGTTTGTTGGAGACAAGTTGGTTTTGGTCCTTGCTTGACTATTTTGTAAATACGCAATAAACAAGCTCTCAAATAATCACTTGTAGTTTTAACAGCTGGTGGTTAGTTGGTAGAAATAAATAAATGCCAGCCCTTAATAAAACATCACTGATTTGCTGCTACTTAAGTTTTACGTCAGCGCTATTTATAGACCGCGTAGTTAAAACCAGTGGGGGAAACACCAAATTAACACGCGAAACAAAGACTCAAATTTACAAAAATTTGGCTTAGTACTCTTCTATACGGATCAGAAACGTGGACTACCTATGCAGGGTAGGAGAAATGTAACAGTTTTATGTGCGTTTACTTCAAAAGATTATGAAATGAACAAACAATGGCAACTCAGAGGAACCGACTCTGCTGTCTTACAACGAGCCAACATCTCATCATGGCAACACTTAGACTAAGGTGGCTGGGTCATGCAAGAAGAGTGGTAAACAATCGTATTCCCAAATAAAAGTTGGTTGGCGAACTGAAGGATGGAAAGAGACCAAAGGGCAGACCAACACTGAGATAAAGTAAATGTAAAGTACGAGACTTGAATCGGCGTCTTTGCTTGCGAGTTTTCACGCATTTGTGCTAGGCCGCCTTTCTAGAAGTGTTCGGAGACTTCTGGATACTGTCGCTTTAAACATCAAAACTCAAGATGCGAGGCGGCATTCCTCACCTTCCCAGAGCACTTCCATGGTACCCATTTCAGCCAGAGGCTGGGTCGATCGCGGGGTTTTTTTTTTCCATCTACAAGTAGAACACACGGTAATCAAACACTGATTGTACAAACGTCGGTAACCCAGACGGTGGTTATCCCAACTAGGCTACCAAGACCCCCAGCGCTGAGATATAAGGATGTTTGCTGGGCTTCCTTCCTTGAGTGAATTCTCTATCAGTGAAAGAAACTTGTCAAATCTGGCTACAGATCGTAGCATATGGAGAACACAAATTAAAAATAGTACATCAACTTCCGAGACAGTTCTGATATGAAATTCAGAAAACAAAAGACGCAGGAAAAAGAATACGAGGCCGGACACCACAAATATTTCTTGTTCATTCTGCGATCGGATCTGTCTATACAATATTGTCAGATTCAGCTACGAGAGAAGCTGTTTAGCAAAGCAGCATCCAGCATAAGACACTATGTATACCTTATCATGATAGCTTGCTACCAACCGTCTATAGGGATAAAGGCCATATAATTAAACCCACATAAACAAAAACGAACTCGGACAAGACAGGGTGGGCATTGGTGAACCACATAGTGTCAGTGTGAAGAGATATAGATGATGAAGTAAAGTTATATTTTACGAGCTCTTCTTTAAGGTAGGAAAGTAAAGTGCCCTGTCACTCCAAGTGATGTATAGGGAATATGGTGTTAGTGATCATCATTTTGTACAGACTTTCGGCACATTAATTTTGGGGTAATGTGGTCGGTATTGAGTCCGTGCCACTTTACTTTCCCAGAAAAAAAACCGGTACCAATTTAAGGTTGGGTGAACCTGGAAAAGTATGGAACCTCAGTTAGAAACAATTTCAGTTCAGTAATTAGTGATGAACAGTGTGGTTTTGTTAGAGGTAAAGGAACGAACAATGCGATATACATCATAAGATCTTTAGTAGAAAAAGCCACAGAGATGAAAACAGTTCTATACCTATGTTTCAGGGAATAAAACAAAGCATTTGACAAAGTAAAGCACCAAGAAATAATCAAAGTTTTAGAAAAAATAAACGTAGACAGCAAAGATCTAAGAATAATAAAGGACATGTACTGGCAATAACCAACGGCCATAAGAACTGGAAACCAAATGTGAATGTTTCAACAAATAAAGTAGGGTGTTAGGCAGGGTTATGTGCTGTCACCAGATCTGTTTAATATTTATAGTGAGATTATTTTAAGATCCATAAGGGGCATGCCTGGAATAACAATCGGAGGTCATAATATAAATAATCTAAGGTATGCTGATGATACAGTCTCAATCGCTAAGAGTGAAAATGAGTTACAAAAGTATTAGACATTATAGTGAATGAAAGCAAAAATAAAGGACTCAGCCTTAATAGCAAAAAGACGAGAAGTAAAGGTAACAACCTTATATTTCATTATTATACCTGATGAAGGCTTTGGCCGAAACGTTATAGTTTGTCGTGTCTTTCTATTATTAGTTTAGCGGCTTCATACAGGTTTATGTTTATTTTATTTTATATTTTCTTCTACATCAATGATGCCCGCATATTCTGATTTCAGATTTTGATCAACCTTGAATGTTGAACGTTTCCCTGTTAACGTCTCAAGCAGTGACGTTTCATTCTATTGGCGTGTTTCTCCTGTTGTGTAGACAATTATATTGTATCAAGCGATTCCTGTCATGTTTCAATATGTTAGATTAGAAAGGAGGTAGATTTTTTTTTATGTGAATAGAACGTCTTAAATTAATTAAGTTCAATTTAAATAAACATTGAATGTTTATGATATCGTTAAATTTACGAGTAATTGAATGGATATAGTCTTTCTGAGACTCTTGTGTTGTATCATTCACTTATAGAAAGCTTATCTTACGTGAGTTCCAAGTTAAATGTGAAAATTATAATTCATGAATCCAGGTCTTGATTCATTGCTGATTTCGTAAATTCCAAACTTTGATTGGCAATATTTTTCTGAAAGTTTAGAAACATCGCTTGAGTGTTGCGTTAGTGTGGAGATAGGACGCTTGCCTTACAATCATAAGGCAGAAGTGATCGATCACCTTGTTTGATCTAAAAATGACTACTTCAGAAAAGTCGAAGATTCCAGTTAGAATGAGTTGCAAGACGTTCATGCCTGTTCGGAACACGTTCTTTTGTTGAAATAACCTAAGACCCTACGACCCAAATGAGACCCTAAAATGATGCAAATGAAGCCATTCCCCTGACAAAATTTCCGAGGTTTCTAACTAACATTGAGGATTGCTGTCTAAGCAGCTTTCATTATCTTTTCCCACCTTTCCGCCATCAAAATAGTTCTTGTTTATGTAACGCTGCCGACATTGCGCTGTCTGTTGTTTCACTTCTCCTCGCAAATCTGCTAAAATGACCATTCACGTCTGGAGAATAGATTCAATCAGAAGAGCTGCACGTAATAAGATTAGTTATTTTATGCCGATAATATTGTAAGCCTCAGAGTTCAATGTAGCTGGAAGTCGACTCTTGTGGGTCAGGATGATAAAGGTCGAAAGACTTGTTCGACGGAGTCCATTCTAATCATCATCCTCCTTGCTGTGAAACTCTATATAAAGAGTCTCCTATTACTTATTATTAAGGGACTTGCATTGGGCCTTTGTCTCTCTTGTGGAAGCTTAACCAACAATCAGCGATGTTCCAGATTGTGGACAGTGAATTGTATAACTAGTTTAAGATGTCCAATATGAACATAACAATAAAAGCATAAGAATAAACAGGACAAATCTGAAACAAGTGCAACGCCTCATATACTTGGGCGCAATAATAACATCAGAAGGAAGGTGCACCACGGAAATAAAAAAACAGAAGAGCTCAAACAAAAACAGCATTCCCGAAAATTAATTCTTTAGCAACAAATCCATGTCAATAGAAATGATAAAGAGAGTTCATCTGTGCTATATAGAGCTAATTCTGACCTATGAAAGAGAATCATAGATTGTAAACAAACAAATTAAAATACGATTAGAGGCCACAGAGATGGGATTTCTCATAAGAATGTTGAAAGTTTATTAAATAGCTAAAACGTCCAATAAATAAATTCTAAAAACGGCCAGCATATAAAGGGAGCTCCTATGAAACATCAGAAAGAAACAATTTACATTTTTCGGGCGCATCATGAGAATAGGAGAGTTGGAATACTTGGTTACAACAGGCAAAATACAGGGAAAGAAAGTACGCGACCGACAAAGAATGAAAATACTAGGTAGCTTGGGGGCATGGCATGAAAAGCAGTCAACAACAGTACTGATAGGATGTACAGAAGATAGAAGAGTGTGGAAGGACATGATCGCCTACGCCAGTATGTCACAGGATGATACAATAACCAGCTGCAATAACAAAAACATCTTGTCAGCAACAATGTCCTACAGTCGACATATGTTTATCTTGAGTTTAGCAAATCCGATCGGCTTGACAGACTGGGCACACGATGTTTATGGTATGCACTGAAAGAGCTACAGGATTGTAGCTTAATCTAAACCAATTGTTATTGTCTCCAACAATTAAAACAAACGGACTCTATAAATGTGTCAATAAAGACAGGACTCCAGACATCTGTCAGTTTTGTGGTTGACATTCTCACGTGCAGCTACTTTGATCGTCGGTCTGTGCCCGATAGTTGAGTGAATTTTGTTGTAGACATTTATCAGTGAAGAAAGCAATGTTAAGTACATCTTTGACAATCTGAACTATATTCATGTTTGTGATATTGATTATTGATGCCAATTTATTTTTAGATTTAAACGTTTCTTGTATGTATAGTTTAATTTATTATTGTTTTTTATTTTCCCTTCACGTTAATGTTACATTGTACGTTTTATTTGTGCTTTCGAAACTAAATCAGGAAAATAGACGAGATATTAACGTTTGATATATAATATCATATATATATATATATATATATATATATATATATATATATATAGGCATCATTATCAAGCACCATACAAGCCGGCGTATATGATCATATATTTCTACAATTTTGGATCAAGTCAATTATTCATCATCTCTGTTGTTGACCTTCTGTCAAGTCATTCTCTTAAGCTTATCTTTTCGTCCCTGGTCCCTGGATTGTACCGGTAGTCACAGTATATTCGAGCTCTTCCCTTCTCATTAAATGGCCAACTGATGATTATTTCTTCCTAATATTGGAAATTAGCTCTCTCTAGTTGTTTTGCTTTTTCCAGAACGTATTCATACTCTTTTTAGCTGTCCATGGCATCCACAAAATTATTCTATAAAACCACATTTCTACAGACTTCAGTTATTTTCTTGACTGCTGTACTATTGTCTATGATTCACATCCATGTGTTAAGACTGGCTCTACATAACATTTAAGTACTATTAGTCTTGTTTCTATTGTCACAAATGGATTACGTAGCTTCTTCCACATTTTTGAAAGCTGCCTTTACCTGAGCCATATTGCATTTCACCTCTGTTGTACATGTACCTTCTCAGGTTAACATTGTTCCCAGATATTTTATTTAATTTACCTGTTTTAATATTTTTCCGCTTGTGATTGTTGTGCATTGTAATGATGTCTTTGTCTTTATTGCTAGAATTACTTCTGTCTTTTTGCTATTAAGGCTGAGTCCTTTATTTTTTATTTCCTATTCACTACAAAATGTATTATTTCTTGTAACTCATTTTCACTCTTAGTGATTAATTACTTATCATCGGCATACCTTGGGTTATTTATATTATGACCTCCAATTGTTATTCTACGCATGCCCCTTATTGATCTTTAAATAATTTCACTCTAAATATTAAACAAATCAGGTGACAGCCAATAACCTTGCCTAACACCCTGTTTTATTTGTTGAAACATTCCAGTTGATTTCCAGTTCTTATGGCCGCTATTTGTTGCAATACAGTTCTTTATTATTCTTAGATCTTTTCTGTCTAAGTTTATGGCTTATACAATTTTGATTATTTCTTGGTGCTTTACTTTGTCAAATGCTTTGGTAAAATTTATGAAACATAGGTATAGATCTGTTTTCAAATGTATGGCTCTTTCTTTTAAAGATCTTATGTTATATATGTCATTGTTGGTCCATTTACTTCCAACAAAACCACATTGTTCATCACTAACTTCTGAACTGATTTTGTTTAACACTCTTTGCATGTCGATTCTTATCAATATCTTAGTCACGTGACTCATGAGAGAGATATAAACTATCATCCAATAGTAATTATCAAGACCGGAAATGGAGAACCAATCACAAACACCAAAAGGATCGAAATAGATGGAAAGGTTATTATAAAGAGTTGCTTATTCGATATAATATGCCCAACTTACAAACAAACACACAAGTATGTGCACACATGATTTAGCGCTAAACTTGTTAAAGTCTGAAGTAGAGAGAGTATTTGAGCAGAGCAATGCGAACAAGGCTCCAGGACTAGATGGTCTAACTACAAAAATAATCAATGCTGGCAACAGTGGCTGGCAAGAATATCCAACAGAGTTTGGGGGGAGGGGGGAGAGAAATGTTCCAGAAGATTGACAAAGAGCTGTCATTGTTCCCGTTTGGAAGAACAAAGTGGAACAAGAGAGGCTAGGAAGATTTATACAGACATATCACTAGTAACCCATATTGGGAAGATGTACATATACATATTACAGCTAAGCCATATTGGGAAGATGTACAGAGACATATAACAGCTAAGCCATATTGGGAAGATGTACAGAGATTTATAACAGCCAACCCATATTGGGAAGATGTACAGAGACATGTAACATCTAACCCATATTGGGAAGATGTACAGAGACATATAACAGCCAACCCATATTGGGAAGATGTACAGAGACATATAACAGCTAACCCATATTGGGAAGATGTACAGAGACATATAACAGCCAACCCATATTGGGAAGATGTACAGAGACATATAACAGCTAACCCATATTGGGAAGATGTACAGAGACATATAACAGCTAACCCATATTGGGAAGATGTACAGAGACATATAACTACTAAACCATTTTGGGGAAATGTATAGAGACATATCATTGATAAGCCTTATTGGGAAGATGTATACAAACATACCAATACTAAGTCATATTGGGCAGATATACACAGACATGTCACTACTAACCCATATTGGAGAAATGTACACAGACATGTCACTACTAAGCCATAATGGAAAGATGTACACATACATGCCACTACTAAGCCATAATGGAAAGATGTACACATACATGTCACTACTAAGCCATGCAGGAAATAATGTACACAGACATATCACTACTAAGCCATGCAAGAAATAATGTACACAAACATATCACTACTAAACCATACATAAAAGTATTTCAGTTTTATCACACAAATGTCAGTTCACACGATTTATCGCGATTAGAAATGTCCCAAAGATCTATCCATTAACCCCGTCTCTGTCATTCAAACATGTTCTATTGTTTCAGAGAAACCTCGACTGTGAACCTGTCATTCAAACATGCTCTGTTGCTTCAGCAAAACATTGACTGTGAAACTCTCATTCAAACATGCTCTGTTGCTTCAGCAAAACATTGACTGTGAAACTCTCATTCAAACATGCTCTGTTGCTTCAGCAAAACATTGACTGTGAAACTCTATTTCAAACATGCTCTGTTGCTTCAGCAAAACATTGACTGTGAAACTCTCATTCAAATATGCTCTATTGTTTCAGATAAACATTCCCATTGACCGGCCATCTTGTAGTGAAAGAAAAAAGCGAAATGGCAAGAATAATTGGATTCTTCATTGCAATGGTCTTTATTAGTGCCTTGGCTGAAGAGAATGCAATCGTTGAGGTTTGTGCGGTTTGTTCATGTGGGGTGGTTTATGTGTTTGGTGTTTGTATGTCTGGTCCATCATCATCGACCAACGGTCAGAACATAAACAATTTGCAATATGCGGATGACACAAGCTTAATAGCAGGGACAGAGAGTGAACGTCAAGAAATAATAAACATAATAGTAAAAGAAAGCAAAAAGAAAGGTCTCAGTCTGAATGGTAAGGAAACAGAAGTAATGGTCATATCGAAGAAACAATCATCCCCAGCATGTAGTTTAACAATAGAAAGGGCAAATCTGAAACAAGTGCAACGTTTCAAATACTTAGGCTCAATAATAACATCAGATGCAAGATGCACCACAGAAATAAAAAGCAGACTAGTTCAGGTCAAAATAGCATTTCAGAAAATGAAAAATGTAACATGCAACAAATCTATGTCAGAAATGAGAAAGAGAGTTCATCATTGCTATATAGAGCCAATACTGACATATGGGTGCGAATCATGAACCGCAGACAACCAAATGAAAAGATGTTTAGAGGCCACAGCAATGGAATTTCTCAGAAGAATGTTCAAAGTTCCCTGGACAGCTAAATAAAACCAATGTGGTCATTCTCTAAGAGGCCAACACAAACAGGGAGCTTATTAAAAACATCAGAAAGAAACAATCAACATTTTTCTGGCACATCATGAGAAGAAAAAAGTTGGAATATTTGGTTACAACTGACAAAATAAAAGGAAAGAGAGATCGCGGACGACAAAGAGAGAAATTACTAGATAGCTTGGTGTAATGGCATGGAAAACAGTCAACAACAGAAATGATACCATGAACAAAGGATAGAAGATTGTGGAAGGACATGATCGCCTAACCGACCTGTATTGCATATGATGATGATGATGATAAAAGAAAACACCTGGAAATCTAACCATGGGGTCGTCTTTAATTTGTCGACCATGACACTCGTGCTGTCCCTCTTATAGAGTTCGTGAACACGTTGATGACCCCTACAATACAACCTCTATAAAGAGAAGATATTATTTCCCATCTAACGCTGTTAGAGCTCCCTTCCAGTCAGTAACATTTGACACAGTTCTACATGTTTGATGATATTTATATTGTTATGTTCATGATCGGAAAATGTGTCAAACCTAAACGAAGATCCAATAAGACTGGACTGTAAAAATAGTGTCTCTATCTTCTGTGTCTTTTCTTCGTCTTATTTGACTTTCTTCTTCTCCATTCTCTTCATCTTTTCAGCTCCCTTTGGAGCATAGGTCTTCATAAACACTTTTCAAGCCGTTCTGTTTCTTGCCATTATAGTAAGATCATTCCATGTCTTCTCCATCATCTTCGTCTCAGCTTCCATGTTTCTTGTCCAAGAATATTTTGGTTTTCCTCTTAGTAACGCCATCGTCTTCGCTGTATCTTTGTCCACTGGTATTTGACTGGTACTATACCATAATTCTGTGTTAGTGATTTTGTCCTGCCATTTCCAATACATTCTGTGTATTTCTGATTACATGCATCTACTAAGTTGTGTTCGTTTATATGTGATAATGAAAGTCTGATTGATTCATCTGCTGTTGGTTTTAGAAGGTTGCGTGAGGAGAGCGTTGGTGGTTTTGTCTAAGTCACTTACTTAGCAGTTGACATCCCTTCCCAAACACAAGCCACTTTAGACTGTTGCCATTACGAAGAGGACTTCAGGTCCTTACGATGAGGGTTCAAGCTAAGACAGGCCGTACTCGATCCGGTATAGACCGTAGACTCGACCAGAAAGGGTGTGTAGAATAAGCGTAGTTATTTTATAGCGAATATATTGTAGGCTGTAGAGCTCAGTGTAGCAGGAGGTTGGCTCCTGGGAGTCATGACCCAGGCGGGTGCACCTTCCTTAGAGTGTCTATAATCATAAAGTGCCTAAGCCCGTGCTCGACGGGACTACTTCTGATGGTCAGATTGCCTCCTGCTGCTAATTTCTGTATAAATAGTTTCCTATTGCTAAAGTCCCCTGTAGCGTCATTGAAGAAAATGCACTAACCTGTTAAGGAAAGGTCCATCCTTTCAGCTGGAGCATTTATGTTGATGAAGATTTGAGTGTTCACTTTATTGTCCGTGCTTCTGGGCTGAACTGTTGCAACTCGTTCCTTTCTTCCTCCTGTAGGAGTCGAATAGTAGCGCTTTTTCCGCTCAAACCGTCCACGGTACACACCCACCTCCCTGTAAGAGAAACTTTACGGGCCAACCGAATCACTTAAACAGACAGCTGCCTTCATAAGAGAGTCCGGAGTCCTGGTCTGAATGACGTCATGATGGTAGAAGAAGAGGAAGAATCTCCGGGAATACCGGTCAATATTGCGGACAGGCGGCAGGAACTTTTAATGGATGTGTCTGAAAAGTGTTCCTTGTTGAAGTTTCCTCATATTCCAAGTCCAGCTCCCTGCCGGAGCTACTGAGTTTACATCTCTGTGCGCTCTTGAGCTGTGCATTTCATCCGTTTTGATCGTGGTGCGATATGCAGATTGTTTACGATGAATGATGATATCGTATGACAGGGAACAGATGGCTGTTTTCATTTTATGTGCGGTTTCGCCTTATGCCTTTTGTCGTGTGCTGAGACTGCTTTGATGGGCACGGCTATTTTTATTTGTTTGTTTGGAAGATGAAATTATAATACGGATGATTCCACTGGCACAGGTGGTTGAGCAATTATGGATTGTGAACGCGAGGCAGCGTTGCTCACCTTTCCAGGATAATACCCTGGTACCCATTTCTTCCAACGGCTGGGTCGACCGTGGGGGTATTTATTTTCACGTGGGTATCCTATATCAAACTAGTGTATAATCGAACTAGTTATAACTATTTCTAATAACGGAAGAGTTTTTATTATACAATTTCTCACTATCTTGATTCTACTGATAGCCGTCAGGATGCTATAGAGAAGGCGTAGAATGTCAAAATGAAGGTGCTTGTTGTAGTGCTATAGAATATTGTGATAGAACAATCCATGAGTCGCGATAGCTCAGTGGTTAATGAACCAGGCTACAAAGGACAAGAGGTAGGGTTCGATCCTTATCGACAGATTCCGGGATCACCCAGCCGTAAATGGGTACCGGATTTTTCTTGGAAAGTAAAGCGGCATGGGCGTAATACCGACCACATTACCCCAAAAATCATGTGCTGAAGGTCTGTAAAATTTAAGGTCACTAAAACCATATTCCCTATACTCCACTTGCCGTGACGGGGCTCTTTACTTTTATAGAATATATAAAGAAACAACAGATAAATTAGTTTTGCAACGAAACAAAGCAGAAATATAGAAACACAACACAACAAGCCTTCAAATTGCGAGAAAACCAGACCCAAGAGCCGACCACAAAAAAATCACTGATTGACTTTATCAACTTGGGGGTCGTGACAGACTTCGTGAAACTTAAAATTTTTTTTTTTATCTATGAACCTGTGTACAGTTGGAGACCTGTTTGCAGGAGGTTATTTTACTCTTTTCAGGTAGACTATAATTCGACTATTTGCAATAGAGAAGGTATAATATGCGCCTGTCGGGAGGATTGTTGCAATGATACCGAATATTGTGAACTAACAAATGTACACAATATTGAAAATTGGATACCTATTTGCAGGCAGTATATCACTTTTCTGCTAGTCCCCGGTGAGGATTAGAAGGAGGTGGGTGAGTATTAGATGATTCATTAGGGTTAGGCTAGTAGGAAGTTGGTGAGTATTAGATGACTGATTGGTTTGAGTTTAGTAGGACTTGAGTGCCTATCGGATGACTGATTTGAAAGACGAAAGTGAAGTAGGTGAGTATTAAATGACCGAATGAGGTCATGCAATGTAAAGTTGGTGAGTATAAGATGACTGATTGGTGTCAGGTGAGAGGAAAGGAGGTGAGTATCAGATGAATGATTGGGGTTAGGTGAGAGGAAAGGAGGTGAGTATCAGATAACTGATTGGTGTCAGGTGAGAGGTAAGGAGGTGAGTATCAGATGACTGATTGGTGTCAGGTGAGAGGAAAGGAAGTGAGTATCAGATGACTGATTGGGGTTAGGTGAGAGGAAAGGAGGTGAGTATCAGATGACTGATTGGTGTCAGGTGAGAGGAAAGGAGGTGAGTATCAGATATTTGATTCTTGTCAGGTGAGAAGAAAGGAGGTGAGTATTAGATGACTGATTGGTGTCAGTTGAGAGAAAAGGAGGTAAGTATCAGATGACTGATTGGTGTCAGGTGATAGGAAAGGATGTGAGTTTCAGATGAATGAATGGTGTCAGTTAAGAGGAAAAGAGGAGAGTGTCAGATGATTGACTGGTGTCAGGTGAGAGGAAAGGAGGTGAGGATCAGATGACTGATTGGTGTCAGGTGAGAGGAAAGGAGGTGAGTATTAGATGAATGATTGGTGTAAGGTGAGAGGAAAGGAGGTGAGTATTAGATGACTGATTGGTGTCAGGTGAGAGGAAAGAAGGTGTGTATCAGATGACTGATTGGTGTAAGGTGAGAGGAAAGGAGGTGAGTATTAGATGACTGATTGATGTCAGGTTATAGTAAAGGAGGTGAGTATTAGATGACTGATTGGAGTCAGGTGAGAGAAAAGAAGGTGTGTATCAGATGACTGATTGGTGTAAGGTGAGAGGAAAGGAGGTGTGTATCAGATGACTGATTGGTGTCAGGTGAGAGGAATGGAGGTATGCATCAGATGAATGATTGGTGTAAGGTGAGAGGAATGGAGGTATGTATCAGATGACTGATTGGTGTAAGGTGAGAGGAAAGGAGGTGAGTATCAGATGAATGATTGGATTCAGGTGAGAGGAAAAGATGTGAATTTCAGATGAATGACTGGATTCAGGTGAGAGGAAAGGAGGTGAGTATCCGATGAATGATTGGAATCAGTTGAGAGGAAAGGAGGTGAGTATTAGATGACTGATTGGTGCCAGGTGAGAGGAAAGAAGGTGTGTATCAGATGACTGATTTGTGTAAGGTGAGAGGAAAGGAGGTGAGTATCAGATGAATGGTTGGATTCAGGTCAGATGAATGATTGGATTCAGGTGAGAGGAAAGGAGGTGAGTATCAGATGAATGATTGGATTCAGGTGAGATAAAGGATGTGAGTATCAGATGAATGTTTGGATTCAGGTGATAGGAAAAAAAGGTGAATTTCAAATGAATGATTTGATTCAGGTCAGAGGAAAGAAGGTGAGTATCCGATGAACGATTGGATTCAGTGGAGGGGAAAGGAGGTGAGTATCAGATGACTGATTGGTGTTAGGTGAGAGGAAAGGAGGCGAGTATTAGATGACTGACTGGTGTCATGTGAGACGAAAGGAGGTGATTATCAGATGACTGATTGGTGTCACGTGTGAGGAAAGGATGTGAGTATATGATGACTGATTGGTGTCAGGTGAGAAGAATGGTAGTGAGAATTAGATGACTGATTGATGTCAGGTGAGAAGAAAGGAGCTGAGTATTAGATGTATGATTGGGTTCAGGTGAGAGGAAAGGAGGTGAGTATCAGGTGAATGATTGGATTCAGGTGAGAAGAAATGATGTGAGTATCAAATGAATGATTGGATTCAGGTGAGAGGAAAGCAGGTGTGTATCAATTGACTGATTTGTGTAAGTTGAGAGGAAAGGAGGTAAGTATCAGATGAATGATTGGATTCAGGTGAGAGGAAAGGAGGTGAGTATCAAATGAATGATTGGATTCACGTGAGAGGAAAGGAGGAGAGTCTCAGATGAATGATTGGATTCAGGTGAGAGGAAAAGATGTGAATTTCAGATGAATGACTGGATTCAGGTGAGAGGAAAGGAGGTGAGTATCCGATGAATGATTGGAATCAGGTGAGAGGAAAGAAGGTGTGTATCAGATGACTGATTTGTGTAAGGTGAGAGGAAAGGAGGTGAGTATCAGATGAATGGTTGGATTCAGGTCAGATGAATGATTGGATTCAGGTGAGAGGAAAGGAGGTGAGTATCAGATGAATGATTGGATTCAGGTGAGATAAAGGATGTGAGTATCAGATGAATGTTTAGATTCAGGTGATAGGAAAAAAAGGTGAATTTCAGATGAATGATTTGATTCAGGTCAGAGGAAAGAAGGTGAGTATCCGATGAACGATTGGATTCAGTGGAGGGGAAAGGAGGTGAGTATCAGATGACTGATTGGTGTTAGGTGAGAGGAAAGGAGGCGAGTATTAGATGACTGATTGGTGTCATGTGAGACGAAAGGAGGTGATTATCAGACGACTGATTGGTGTCACGTGTGAGGAAAGGATGTGAGTATATGATGACTGATTGGTGTCAGGTGAGAAGAATGGTGGTGAGTATTAGATGACTGATTGATGTCAGGTGAGAAGAAAGGAGCTGAGTATTAGATGTATGATTGGGTTCAGGTGAGAGGAAAGGAGGTGAGTATCAGGTGAATGATTGGATTCAGGTGAGAAGAAATGATGTGAGTATCAAATGAATGATTGGATTCAGGTGAGATGAAAGCAGGTGTGTATCAATTGACTGATTTGTGTAAGTTGAGAGGAAAGGAGGTAAGTATCAGATGAATGATTGGATTCAGGTGAGAGGAAAGGAGGTGAGTATCAAATGAATGATTGGATTCAGGTGAGAGGAAAGCAGGTGTGTATCAATTGACTGATTTGTGTAAGTTGAGAGGAAAGGAGGTAAGTATCAGATGAATGATTGGATTCAGGTGAGAGGAAAGGAGGTGAGTATCAAATGAATGATTGGATTCACGTGAGAGGAAAGGAGGAGAGTCTCAGATGAATGATTGGATTCAGATGAGAGGAAATGAGGTGAATTTCAGATGAATGATTGGATTCAGGTAAGAGGAAAGGAGGTGAGAATCTGATGAATTATTGGATTAAGCTGAGAGGAAAGGAGGTGAGTATCCGATGAATGATTGGATTCAGTTGAGAGGAAAGGAGGTGAGTATTAGATGACTGATTGGTGTCATGTGATACGAAAGGAGGTGATTATCAGATGACTGATTGGTGTCAGGTGAGAAGAAAGGAGGTGAGTATTAGATGTATGACTGGAGTCAGGTGAGAGGAAAGAAGGTGAGTATTAGATGACTGATTGGTGTCAGGTGAGAGGAAAGAAGGTGTGTATCATATGACTGATTGGTGTAAGGTGAGAGGAAAGGAGGTGAGTATTAGATGACTGATTGGTGTCAGGTGAGAAGAATGGTGGTGAGTATTAGATGACTGATTGGTGTCAGGTGAGAAGAAAGGAGCTGAGTATTAGATGACTGATTGGAGTCAGGTGAGAGGAAAGAAGGTGAGTATTAGATGACTGATTGGTGTCAGGTGAGAGGAAAGAAGGTGTGTATCATATGACTGATTGGTGTAAGGTGAGAGGAATGGTGGTGAGTATTAGATGACTGATTGGTGTCAGGTGAGAAGAATGGTGGTGAGTATTAGATGACTGATTGGTGTCAGGTGAGAAGAATGGTGGTGAGTATTAGATGACTTATTGGTGTCAGGTGAGAAAAAAGGAGCTGAGTATTAGATGTATGATTGGGTTCAGGTGAGATGAAAGGATGTGAGTATCAGATGAATGTTTAGATTCAGTTGAGAGGAAAGCAGGTGAGTATCAGATGACTGATTGGTTTAAGGTGAGAGGAAAGGAGGCGAGTATTAGATGACTGATTGGTGTCATGTGAGACGAAAGGAGGTGATTATCAGATGACTGATTGGTGTCAGGTGAAAAGAAAGGAGGTGAATATTAGATGACTGATTGGTGTCACGTGTGAGGAAAGGATGTGAGTATATGATGACTGATTGGTGTCAGGTGAGAAGAATGGTGGTGAGTATTAGATGACTGATTGATGTCAGGTTATAGTAAAGGAGGTGAGTATTAGATGACTGATTGGAGTCAGGTGAGAGAAAAGAAGGTGTGTATAAGATGACTGATTGGTGTCAGGTGATAGGAAAGGATGTGAGTTTCAGATGAATGAATGGTGTCAGTTAAGAGGAAAAGAGGAGAGTGTCAGATGATTGACTGGTGTCAGGTGAGAGGAAAGGAGGTGAGGATCAGATGACTGATTTGATTCTGGTCAGAGGAAAGAAGGTGAGTATCCGATGAACGATTGGATTCAGTGGAGGGGAAAGGAGGTGAGTATCAGATGACTGATTGGTGTTAGGTGAGAGGAAAGGAGGCGAGTATTAGATGACTGATTGGTGTCATGTGAGACGAAAGGAGGTGATTATCAGATGACTGATTGGTGTCACGTGTGAGGAAAGGATGTGAGTATATGATGACTGATTGGTGTCAGGTGAGAAGAATGGTGGTGAGGATCAGATGACTGATTGGTGTCAGGTGAGAGGAAAGGAGGTGAGTATTAGATGAATGATTGGTGTAAGGTGAGAGGAAAGGAGGTGAGTATTAGATGACTGATTGGTGTCAGGTGAGAGGAAAGAAGGTGTGTATCAGATGACTGATTGGTGTAAGGTGAGAGGAAAGGAGGTGAGTATTAGATGACTGATTGGAGTCAGGTGAGAGAAAAGAAGGTGTGTATCAGATGACTGATTGGTGTAAGGTGAGAGGAAAGGAGGTGTGTATCAAATGACTGATTGGTGTCAGGTGAGAGGAATGGAGGTATGTATCAGATGAATGATTGGTGTAAGGTGAGAGGAATGGAGGTATGTATCAGATGACTGATTGGTGTAAGGTGAGAGGAAAGGAGGTGAGTATCAGATGAATGATTGGATTCAGGTGAGAGGAAAAGATGTGAATTTCAGATGAATGACTGGATTCAGGTGAGAGGAAAGGAGGTGAGTATCCGATGAATGATTGGAATCAGTTGAGAGGAAAGGAGGTGAGTATTAGATGACTGATTGGTGTCAGGTGAGAGGAAAGAAGGTGTGTATCAGATGACTGATTTGTGTAAGGTGAGAGGAAAGGAGGTGAGTATCAGATGAATGGTTGGATTCAGGTCAGATGAATGATTGGATTCAGGTGAGAGGAAAGGAGGTGAGTATCAGATGAATGATTGGATTCAGGTGAGATAAAGGATGTGGGTATCAGATGAATGTTTGGATTCAGGTGATAGGAAAAAAAAGTGAATTTCAGATGAATGATTTGATTCAGGTCAGAGGAAAGAAGGTGAGTATCCGATGAACGATTGGATTCAGTGGAGGGGAAAGGAGGTGAGTATCAGATGACTGATTGGTGTTAGGTGAGAGGAAAGGAGGCGAGTATTAGATGACTGATTGGTGTCATGTGAGACGAAAGGAGGTGATTATCAGATGACTGATTGGTGTCACGTGTGAGGAAAGGATGTGAGTATATGATGACTGATTGGTGTCAGGTGAGAAGAATGGTGGTGAGTATTAGATGACTGATTGATGTCAGGTGAGAAGAAAGGAGCTGAGTATTAGATGTATGATTGGGTTCAGGTGAGAGGAAAGGAGGTGAGTATCAGGTGAATGATTGGATTCAGGTGAGAAGAAATGATGTGAGTATCAAATGAATGATTGGATTCAGGTGAGATGAAAGCAGGTGTGTATCAATTGACTGATTTGTGTAAGTTGAGAGGAAAGGAGGTAAGTATCAGATGAATGATTGGATTCAGGTGAGAGGAAAGGAGGTGAGTATCAAATGAATGATTGGATTCACGTGAGAGGAAAGGAGGAGAGTCTCAGATGAATGATTGGATTCAGATGAGAGGAAATGAGGTGAATTTCAGATGAATGATTGGATTCAGGTAAGAGGAAAGGAGGTGAGAATCTGATGAATTATTGGATTAAGCTGAGAGGAAAGGAGGTGAGTATCCGATGAATGATTGGATTCAGTTGAGAGGAAAGGAGGTGAGTATTAGATGACTGATTGGTGTCATGTGATACGAAAGGAGGTGATTATCAGATGACTGATTGGTGTCAGGTGAGAAGAAAGGAGGTGAGTATTAGATGTATGACTGGAGTCAGGTGAGAGGAAAGAAGGTGAGTATTAGATGACTGATTGGTGTCAGGTGAGAGGAAAGAAGGTGTGTATCATATGACTGATTGGTGTAAGGTGAGAGGAAAGGAGGTGAGTATTAGATGACTGATTGGTGTCAGGTGAGAAGAATGGTGGTGAGTATTAGATGACTGATTGGTGTCAGGTGAGAAGAAAGGAGCTGAGTATTAGATGACTGATTGGAGTCATGTGAGAGGAAAGAAGGTGAGTATTAGATGACTGATTGGTGTCAGGTGAGAGGAAAGAAGGTGTGTATCATATGACTGATTGGTGTAAGGTGAGAGGAAAGGAGGTGAGTATTAGATGACTGATTGGTGTCAGGTGAGAAGAATGGTGGTGAGTATTAGATGACTTATTGGTGTCAGGTGGAAAAAAGGAGCTGAGTATTAGATGTATGATTGGGTTCAGGTGAGATGAAAGGATGTGAGTATCAGATGAATGTTTAGATTCAGTTGAGAGGAAAGCAGGTGAGTATCAGATGACTGATTGGTTTAAGGTGAGAGGAAAGGAGGCGAGTATTAGATGACTGATTGGTGTCATGTGAGACGAAAGGAGGTGATTATCAGATGACTGATTGGTGTCAGGTGAAAACAAAGGAGGTGAATATTAGATGACTGATTGGTGTCACGTGTGAGGAAAGGATGTGAGTATATGATGACTGATTGGTGTCAGGTGAGAAGAATGGTGGTGAGTATTAGATGACTGATTGATGTCAGGTTATAGTAAAGGAGGTGAGTATTAGATGACTGATTGGAGTCAGGTGAGAGAAAAGAAGGTGTGTATAAGATGACTGATTGGTGTCAGGTGATAGGAAAGGATGTGAGTTTCAGATGAATGAATGGTGTCAGTTAAGAGGAAAAGAGGAGAGTGTCAGATGATTGACTGGTGCCAGGTCAGAGGAAAGGAGGTGAGGATCAGATGACTGATTGGTGTCAGGTGAGAGGAAAGGAGGTGAGTATTAGATGAATGATTGGTGTAAGGTGAGAGGAAAGGAGGTGAGTATTAGATGACTGATTGGTGTCAGGTGAGAGGAAAGAAGGTGTGTATCAGATGACTGATTGGTGTAAGGTGAGAGGAAAGGAGGTGAGTATTAGATGACTGATTGATGTCAGGTTATAGTAAAGGAGGTGAGTATTAGATGACTGATTGGAGTCAGGTGAGAGAAAAGAAGGTGTGTATCAGATGACTGATTGGTGTAAGGTGAGAGGAAAGGAGGTGTGTATCAGATGACTGATTGGTGTCAGGTGAGAGGAATGGAGGTATGTATCAGATGAATGATTGGTGTAAGGTGAGAGGAATGGAGGTATGTATCAGATGACTGATTGGTGTAAGGTGAGAGGAAAGGAGGTGAGTATCAGATGAATGATTGGATTCAGGTGAGAGGAAAAGATGTGAATTTCAGATGAATGACTGGATTCAGGTGAGAGGAAAGGAGGTGAGTATCCGATGAATGATTGGAATCAGTTGAGAGGAAAGGAGGTGAGTATTAGATGACTGATTGGTGTCAGGTGAGAGGAAAGAAGGTGTGTATCAGATGACTGATTTGTGTAAGGTGAGAGGAAAGGAGGTGAGTATCAGATGAATGGTTGGATTCAGGTCAGATGAATGATTGGATTCAGGTGAGAGGAAAGGAGGTGAGTATCAGATGAATGATTGGATTCAGGTGAGATAAAGGAAGTGAGTATCAGATGAATGTTTGGATTCAGGTGATAGGAAAAAAAGGTGAATTTCAGATGAATGATTTGATTCTGGTCAGAGGAAAGAAGGTGAGTATCCGATGAACGATTGGATTCAGTGGAGGGGAAAGGAGGTGAGTATCAGATGACTGATTGGTGTTAGGTGAGAGGAAAGGAGGCGAGTATTAGATGACTGATTGGTGTCATGTGAGACGAAAGGAGGTGATTATCAGATGACTGATTGGTGTCAAGTGTGAGGAAAGGATGTGAGTATATGATGACTGATTGGTGTCAGGTGAGAAGAATTGTGGTGAGTATTAGATGACTGATTGATGTCAGGTGAGAAGAAAGGAGCTGAGTATTAGATGTATGATTGGGTTCAGGTGAGAGGAAAGGAGGTGAGTATCAGGTGAATGATTGGATTCAGGTGAGAAGAAATGATGTGAGTATCAAATGAATGATTGGATTCAGGTGAGAGGAAAGCAGGTGTGTATCAATTGACTGATTTGTGTAAGTTGAGAGGAAAGGAGGTAAGTATCAGATGAATGATTGGATTCAGGTGAGAGGAAAGGAGGTGAGTATCAAATGAATGATTGGATTCACGTGAGAGGAAAGGAGGAGAGTCTCAGATGAATGATTGGATTCAGATGAGAGGAAATGAGGTGAATTTCAGATGAATGATTGGATTCAGGTAAGAGGAAAGGAGGTGAGAATCTGATGAATTATTGGATTAAGCTGAGAGGAAAGGAGGTGAGTATCCGATGAATGATTGGATTCAGTTGAGAGGAAAGGAGGTGAGTATTAGATGACTGATTGGTGTCATGTGATACGAAAGGAGGTGATTATCAGGTGACTGATTGGTGTCAGGTGAGAAGAAAGGAGGTGAGTATTAGATGTATGACTGGAGTCAGGTGAGAGGAAAGAAGGTGAGTATTAGATGACTGATTGGTGTCAGGTGAGAGGAAAGAAGGTGTGTATCATATGACTGATTGGTGTAAGGTGAGAGGAAAGGAGGTGAGTATTAGATGACTGATTGGTGTCAGGTGAGAAGAATGGTGGTGAGTATTAGATGACTGATTGGTGTCAGGTGAGAAGAAAGGAGCTGAGTATTAGATGACTGATTGGAGTCAGGTGAGAGGAAAGAAGGTAAGTATTAGATGACTGATTGGTGTCAGGTGAGAGGAAAGAAGGTGTGTATCATATGACTGATTGGTGTAAGGTGAGAGGAAAGCAGGTGAGTATCAGATGACTGATTGGTTTAAGGTGAGAGGAAAGGAGGCGAGTATTAGATGACTGATTGGTGTCATGTGAGACGAAAGGAGGTGATTATCAGATGACTGATTGGTGTCAGGTGAAAAGAAAGGAGGTGAATATTAGATGACTGATTGGTGTCAGGTGAGAAGAAAGGAGGTGAGTATTAGATGTATGACTGGATTCAGGTGAGAGAAAATGTGTGAGTATTAGATGACTGATTGGTGTCAGGTGAGAAGAAAAGAGTTGAGTATTAGATGTCTGATTAGTGTCAGGTGAGAGGAAAGAAGGTGTGTATCAGATTACTGATTGGTGTAAGGTGAGAGGAAAGGAGGTGAGTATTAGATGACTGATTGGTGTCAGGTTATAGGAAAGGAGGTGAGTATTAGATGACTGATTGGTGTCAGGTGAGAGGAAAGAAGGTGTGTATCAGATGACTGATTGGTGTAAGGTGAGAGGAAAGGAGGTGAGTATCACATGAATGATTGGATTCAGGTGAGAGGAGAGGAGGTGAGTATCAGATGACTGATTGGTGTCAGGTGAGAGGAAAGGAGATGAGTATCAGATGACTGATTGGTGTAAGGTGAGAGGAAATGAGGTGTGTATGAGATGACTGATTGGTGTCAGGTGAGAAGAAAGCATGTGAGTATAAGATAAATGATTAGATTCAGGTGAGAGGAAAGGAGGTGTGTATCAGATGACTAATTGGTATCAGGTGAGAGGAAAGGAGGTGTGTATCAGATGACTGATTGGTGTTAGGTGAGAAGAAAGGAGGTAAGTATCAGATGAATGATTGGTGTCAGGTGAGAGGAAAGGAGGTGTGTATCAGATGACCGATTGGTCTAAGGTGAGAGGAAGTGAGGTGAGTATCAGATGAATGGTTGGATTCAGGTGAGAGGAAATGAGGTGAGTATCAGATGAATGTTTGGATTCAGGTGAGAGAAAAGAAGGTGAGTATCAGATGAATGATTGGATTCAGATGAGAGGAAAGGAGGTGAGTATCAGATGAATGATTGGATTCAGGTGAGATAAAGGATGTGAGTATCCGATGAACGATTGGATTCAGTGGAGAGGAAAGGAGGTGAGTATCAGATGACTGATTGGTGTCACGTGTGAGGAAAGGATGTGAGTATATGATGACTGATTGGTGTCAGGTGAGAAGAATGGTGGTGAGTATTAGATGACTGATTGGTGTCAGGTGAGAAGAAAGGAGGTGAGTATCAGATGAATGATTGGATTCAGGTGAGAAGAAAGGATGTGAGTATCAAATGAATGATTGGATTCAGGTGAGAGGAAAGCAGGTGTGTTTCAATTGACTGATTTGTATAAGTTGAGAGGAAAGGAGGTAAGTATCATATGAATGATTGGATTCAGGTGAGAGGAAAGGAGGTGAGTATCAGATGAATGATTGGATTCAGGTGAGATAAAGGATGTGAGTATCCGATGAACGATTGGATTCAGTGGAGAGGAAAGGAGGTGAGTATCAGATGACTGATTGGTGTTATGTGAGAGGAAAGGAGGCGAGTATTAGATGAATGATTGGTGTCATGTGAGACGAAAGGAGGTGATTATCAGATGACTGATTGGTGTCACGTGTGAGGAAAGGATGTGAGTATATGATGACTGATTGGTGTCAGGTGAGAAGAATGGTGGTGAGTATTAGATGACTGATTGGTGTCAGGTGAGAAGAAAGGAGGTGAGTATCAGATGAATGATTGGATTCAGGTGAGAAGAAAGGATGTGAGTATCAAATGAATGATTGGATTCAGGTGAGAGGAAAGCAGGTGTGTTTCAATTGACTGATTTGTATAAGTTGAGAGGAAAGGAGGTAAGTATCATATGAATGATTGGATTCAGGTGAGAGGAAAGGAGGTGAGTATCAAATAAATGATTGGATTCAGATGAGAGGAAATGATATGAATTTCAGATGAATGATTGGATTCAGGTAAGAGGAAAGGAGGTGAGAATCTGATGAATTATTGGATTAAGCTGAGAGGAAAGGAGGTGAGTATCCGATGAATGATTGGATTCAGTTGAGAGGAAAGGAGGTGAGTATTAGATGACTGATTGGTGTCATGTGAGACGAAAAGAGGTGATTATCAGATGACTGATTGATGTCAGGTGAGAAGAAAGGAGGTGAGTATTAGATGACTGATTGGAGTCCGGTGAGAAGAAAGGAGCTGAGTATTAGATGTATGACTGGATTCAGGTGAAAGAAAATGTGTGAGTATTAGATGACTGATTGGTGTCAAGTGAGAAGAATAGAGGTGAGTATTAGATGACTGATTGGAGTCAGGTTATACGATAGGAGGTGAGTATTAAATGACTGATTGGTGTCAGGTGAGAGGAAAGAAGGTGTGTATCATATGACTGATTGGTGTAAGGTGAGAGGAAAGGAGGTGACTATTAGATGACTGATTGGTGTCAGGTGAGAAGAATGGTGGTGAGTATTAGATGACTGATTGGTGTCAGGTGAGAAGAAAGGAGCTGAGTATTAGATGTATGATTGGTTTCATGTGAGAGGAAAGGAGGTGAGTATCAGATGAATGATTGGATTCAGGTGAGAGGAAAGGATGTGAGTATCAGATGAATGTTTGGATTCAGTTGAGAGGAAAGCAGGTGAGTATCAGATGACTGATTGGTGTCATGTGAGACGAAAGGAGGTGATTATCAGATGACTGATTGGTGTCAGGTGAGAAGAAAGGAGGTGAGTATTAGATGACTGATTGGTGTCAGGTGAGAAGAAAGGAGGTGAGTATTAGATGTATGACTGGATTCAGGTGAGAGAAAATGTGTGAGTATTAGATGACTGATTGGTGTAGGGTGAGAAGAAAAGAGGTGAGTATTAGATGACTGATTGGAGTCAGGTTATAGGAAAGGAGGTGAGTATTAGATGGCTGATTGGTGTCAGGTGAGAGGAAAGAAGGTGTGTATCAGATGACTGATTGGTGTAAGGTGAGAGGAAAGGAGGTGAGTATTAGATGACTGATTGGTGTCAGGTTATAGGAAAGGAGGTGAGTATTAGATGACTGATTGGTGTCAGGTGAGAGGAAAGAAGGTGTGTATCAGATGACTGATTGGTTTAAGGTGAGAGGAAAGGAGGTGAGTATCACATGAATGATTGGATTCAGGTGAGAGGAGAGGAGGTGAGTATCATGTGACTGATTGGTGTCAGGTGAGAGTAAAGGAGATGAGTATCAGATGACTGATTGGTGTAAGGTGAGAGGAAAGGAGGTGTGTATCAGATGACTAATTGGTGTCAGGTGAGAGGAAAGGAGGTGTGTATCAGATGACTGATTGGTGTCAGGTGAGAGGAAAGGAGGTATATATCAGATGATTGATTGGTGTAAGTTGAGAGGAAAGGAGGTAAGTATCAGATGAATGATTGGTGTCAGGTGAGAGGAAAGGAGGTGTGTATCAGATGACTGATAGGTCTAAGGTGAGAGGAAAGGAGGTGAGTATCAGATGAATAGTTGGATTCAGGTGAGAGGAAATGAGGTGAGTATCAGATGAATGTTTGGATTCAGGTGAGAGAAAAGAATGTGAGTATCAGATGAATGATTGGTGTCAGGTGAGAGGAAAGGAGGTGTGTATCAGATGACTGATTGGTCTAAGGTGAGAGGAAAGGAGGTGAGTATCAGATGAATGGTTGGATTCAGGTTAGAGGAAATGAGGTGAGTATCAGATGAATGTTTGGATTCAGGTGAGAGAAAAGAAGGTGAGTATCAGATGAATGATTGGATTCAGATGAGAGGAAAGGAGGTGAGTATCAGATGAATGATTGGATTCAGGTTAGATAAAGGATGTGAGTATCAGATGAATTTTTAGATTCAGGTGGTAGGAAAAGAGGTGAATTTCAGATGAATGATTGGATTCAGGTGAGAGGAAAGATAGTGAGTATCCGATGAACGATTGGATTCAGTGGAGAGTAAAGCAGGTGAGTATCAGATGCCTGATTGGTGTAAGGTGAGAGGAAAGGAGGCGAGTATTAGATGACTGATTGGTGTCATGTGAGACGAAAGGAGATGATTTTCAGATGACTGATTGGTGTCACATGTGAGGAAAGGATGTGAGTATTAGATGACTGATTGGTGTCAGGTGAGAAGAATGGTGGTGAGTATTAGATGACTGATTGGGTTCAGGTGAGAAGAAAGGAGTTGAGTGTCAGATGAATGATTGGATTCAGGTGAGAGGAAAGGATGTGAGTATCAGATGAATGTTTGGATTCAGTTGAGAGGAAAGCAGGTGAGTATCAGATGACTGATTAATTTAAGGTGAGAGGAAAGGAGGCGAGTATTAGGTGACTGATTGGTGTCATGTGAGACGAAAGGAGGTGATTATCAGATGACTAATTGGTGCCACGTGTGAGGAAGGGAGCTGAGTATTAGATGGTTGATTGGATTCAGGTGAGAGGAATTTTGTGAGTGTTAGATGACTGATTGGTGTCCGGTGAGAGGAAAGCAGGTGTGTATCAATTGACTGATTTGTGTAAGGTTATAGGAAAGGAGGTGAGTATCAGATGAATGATTGGATTCAGGTGAGAGGAAAGGAGGTGAGTATCAAATGAATGATTGGATTCAGATGAGAGGAAATGAGGTGAATTTCAGATGAATGATTGGATTCAGGTAAGAGGAAAGGAGGTGAGAATCTGATAAATGATTGGATTAAGCTGAGAGGAAAGGAGGTGAGTATCCGATGAATGATTGGATTCAGTTGAGAGGAAAGGAGGTGAGTATTAGATGACTGATTGGTGTCATGTGAGACGAAAAGAGGTGATTATCAGATGACTGATTGGTGTCAGGTGAGAAGAAAGGATGTTAGTACTAGATGACTGATTGGTGTCAGGTGAGAAGAAAGGAGGTAAGTATTAGATGTATGATTGGATTCAGGTGAGAGAAAATGTGTGAGTATTAGATGACTGACTGGAGTCAGGTTATAGGAAAGGAGGTGAGTATTAGATGACTGATTGGTGTCAGGTGAGAGGAAAGAAGGTGTGTATCAGATGTCTGATTGGTGTAGGGTGAGAGGAAAGGAGGTGAGTATTAGATGACTGATTGGTGTCAGGTTATAGGAAAGGAGGTGAGTACTAGATGACTGATTGGTGTCAGGTGAGAGGAAAGAAGGTGTGAATCAGATGACTGATTGGTGTAAGGTGAGAGGAAAGGAGGTGAGTATCACATGAATGATTGGATTCAGGTGAGAGGAAAGGAGGTGAGTATCAGATGACTGATTGGTGTCAGGTGTGAGGAAAAGAGATGAGTATCAGATGACTGATTGGTGTCAGGTGAGAAGAATGGAGGTGAGTATTAGATGACTGATAGGTGTCAGGTGAGAAGAAAGGAGCTGAGTATTAGATGTATGATTGGATTCAGGTGAGAGAAAATTTGTGAGTGTTAGATGACTGATTTGTGTCAGGTGAGAGGAAAGTAGGTGAGTATCATATGAATAATTGGATTCACATGAGAGGAAAAGTGGTGAATTTCAGATGAATGATTGGATTCAGGTGAGATGAAAGGAGGTGAGAATCTGATGACTGATTGATGTCAGGTGATAAGAAAGGAGGTGAGTGTTAGATGACTGATTGGTGTTGGGTGAAAAGAAAGGATGTGAGTATTAGATGACTGATTGGTGTCAGGGGAGAAGAAAGGAGGTGAGTATTAGATGACTGATTGGTTTCAGATGAATGCAAAAAGGGTGAATATAAGATGACTGATTGTTTGAGGTGTATATGACGTGAGTGCGTATCAGATGACTTATTGGTAATACGAAAGGAAATAGTGGGTGAGCATTAAATGACTGATTGGTTTCAGACGAGAAGGAAGAGGGTAAGCATTAAATGACTGATTGGTGTCAATCAAGAAGGAAGTGGGTGAGTATTAAATGACTGATTGTTGCCAATCATGAAGGAAGTGTGAGAGTATTAAATGACTGATTGGTGTCAATCAAGAAGGAAGTGTGAGAGTATTAAATGACTGATTGGTGTCAGACGAGGGGAGAAGGTGTTTTGAAATGGGTGAATATTAGACGGACAATCAGAGACCTGCAGTGTGGGAAGTGATATGTAGCAAAGTGAAGGAATTATTATGGGTTTTATGGTCTTGATGGAGCTAGTAGTGTGCATGGGTAGTGTTTCACTGGAAAGTGTTTTTATATCCAATGTTTAAATGGGCAGTTTTCCACTGGAAAGTGTTTTTATATCCAATGTTTAAATGGGCAGTTTTCCACTGGAAAGTGTTTTTATAGCCAATGTTTAAATGGGCAGTTTTCCACTGGAAAGTGTTTTTATATCCAATGTTTAAATGGGCAGTTTTTCCATTGGAAAGTGTTTTTATATCCAATGTTTAAATGGGCAGTTTTCCACTGGAAAGTGTTTTTATATCCAATGTTTAAATGGGCAGTTTTCCACTGGAAAGTGTTTTTATATCCAATGTTTAAATGGGCAGTTTTCCACTGGAAAGTGTGTCCCTATCCAATGATTGAGTGGGCCGTGTTTGACGATGATGCGTTTGAATGACCAAGCTGAGAAACATTATAATATCTCTAACCGTCACACCAAACATTTCTGGGAGTCATCCTTGAGTCTAGGCTCACATGGAAACCTTACAATACCTCAAACCGACACGCCAACATATATGAGAGTCACCATTGACCCTAAGCTCACGTGGAAACCTTACAATACCTCAAACAGACACGCCAACATATATGAGAGTCACCATTGACCCTAGGCTCACATGTAAACCTTACAATACCTCAAACCGACACGCCAACATATATGAGAGTCACCATTGACCCTAGGCTCACATGGAAACCTTACAATACCTCAAACCGACACGCCAACATATATGAGAGTCACCATTGACCCTATGTTCACCTGGAAACCTAATATTGAAAGGGTTAAGTAAAGATCATCTAAAGACTCCCAATGATGAACAAAAAAACTAGCGGGTACATCCTGGGGAGGACACAACACGATCCTAAAGCAAGTCTACACTGGAGCAGTCAGATCCATCATGGAGTATGCCTCAAGTTACTGAGCAACAGTGGCCAAGACAATCCTGGGAAAACTAAACAAAGTCCAAAACATGGCACTCAGAACAATCCTGGGAGCAATGAAAAGCAGTCCCAACATAACAATGAAAACAAAGAGTAGATCTTGAGCGAATCAATTCAGAGGAAGAGGTATGTTTACAGCACTCGGAAAAAATGACAAATAATCAACAGAACAAAAACAAAGAACAATATATAGACCGAAGAAGGATCGAACCTGTACTTCCGTGGCACAGCGCCTTGCCACAAAAAGCCAAACCCTAGGGAACAATGCCACTCAGCTAATTCAAATATTAGCTATCGTGGACATCAAATAGTAGTTTCGATCCTGCAGATCTTGAGCCTTTAGCAAACAGCTGAAAATACAAAACTCTCATCCAGTTTGAACAAAAATTTAAAAAACTACCACAAGAACACCTACTGCACAGTGGCGTATCCTGGGGTCTGAAAGAGAGCATGCAACTTTTAAAAAATGATAATTTTCTACTCACCCAGTTATTTGAAGTTCAGTTCTATTCTGCGGCTCTTTCTGCTAAAGTCCTCTGTTACTTTGTTATAAAAGTCATCATTGCCTTTCATCTCTACAAGAAGGTCTTTTTCAATTGACATCATTGATAGAGCAGAAAGACGACATTGCCCCTGCGAGTTCCTTATGAAATTTTTAATGCGTTTTAATGCAGAAAACGAACGTTCCACTGAAGACGACGATGCAGGAATTGTCAATATTAATTCACAAAGTTTATGAAGTTCTGGAAGACCACTGTGAAGTCCTTTGTTCAAAAGAAATCTATGAATGTCGGACACATACATTTCTTTAAAGTGTTGGGATACAAACATTGCCTTTAATTCAGATCTCAGTCTTACTATATCAAAATATTTCCCATATATTCAGTTCAGTTTGGAAAACTGCTCTTCTGGAAACTCTTTTGAAAATGTTAAAAATTTCTTACAGTCAAAAATTTCAAGAAATGACAAATCTGACAGAGAATCAAACCGGCTTTGTAACTGGCAGTTTACCGTATCATGAATTTCACAATACAGCCTTCTGTACTCATCCTTTGGGATAACTGAGGATTCTCGCTTTCTTCTCTTTGTTGGAGGACCACACTTGAACTCTATTTTGGCCCAAATTGAATCAAAGCCAGTATTGCGCATTGTGAACAATTTTTCTTTTAACTCAACTATCTCTCTAGAGCAATATGTGATGTCCAGTGAATTTGACTGAAGTATATTAAATACAACATCTGTCATCGAAAAAATATCGGTGAACACAGCCAAAAGGAAATTGAATTCAAAATCTCCTAGGTTTGACAGAAATCCAACTGCTTCATTAATTGTTGCGTGATCCCAATCACCAGGTCGTTCCAAAATGCATTCAAATAAATCTATTAATTCATTATGATATTCAGAAACAGTCTGTACTAAACGACTGGAATAATTCCATCTGGTTGCCGCCAGCTTGGGAAACCGTTTTTTCACTATGGTGTCCAACAAATGTGTTCTCTTTGCTGAATGAGTAAAAAATGAAGCAAAACTGCTAAGTGACGAAAAGAATATTCTACACGCACTTATGCATGAGACAGCTTGAGACAGTACTAAATTAAGTTTGTGTGCATAGCAATGGATGAATAATGCCTGAGAAACAACTTCCCTAACTCTCGTCTGCACACCATTCAATTGGCCTGCCATTACTGCTGCACCATCATAAGTTTGTGCTACTAGTTTTTCTCTACAGTCAAATTGATCAAGACTGTCTAAAGCCAGTTTTGACAATGCTTGTGCAGATCTGTCAGAGCTAACGTCATGAAAGCCAATAAATCTTTCGTAAATATTACCATTATAAATATATCTAAAAACAACTGACAGCTGAGACAAGTTTGTTACATCAGAGGTCTCGTCAATTAGGATGGCGACAAATCTGGACGATTGAATCTGAAATTTCACTTCTGCAGTTATTACATTGTTCACACTTTGGATAAGATCGTTCTGTATTAATGGGGAAAGACCCGTGAATATATTTGACGTCATGAGATGCTGATGCAATTTTTCATCAAACTCTGCTAATAAATTTAAAGCTTCAATGTAGTTCCCACGATTAGTGGAATCACTCCCCTCGCTGTGACCACGAAAAGCTAATTCTTGTTTTCCTAAAAAACAAGTAACAGCAATTAACCTCTTTAGGATTTCTCGATTTTCTTTAACTGTTTCATTGTGTTTTATAATACTTTCTTTTTTTTGAAAATCCAATTGAACATCAATTCTGCTGGAGCCAAACACTTGTAACGCTATCCAAGCGTGAATATGACTTTCAGACTTTTCGTGTCTTGAAATAGCGTTATGTCAATTATTTAAATCAGAATACCCGCGTTGTCTGCTGTTCCAAGGCGAAGTGTCATTTACAAACAATATACATGGCCAGCAAAATAACTTACATAATGATTCCGAACCACAAAGCCAAACGACTTTCTTATATAAATCATTGTTAAATGAACGGACACATTTTGTTCCTTCTCGTTTCAAACTGTTTAACGCAGGAATCGGTCTGCCCTTTTTTACCAAGTCCAATTTTTCATTAAATGTTCGTGATTGAAACGGTCGCTCAAATAAATCTACAACATCATTAATAGAATCAGCCATAATAACCACAGTAAACAAATATACTAAGTTTAGTAATTAACAATAGCAATACAACATGTTTCTGTACAAACACAAAATATTAAATATCAGCTGATTAAAATCACGTTTGAAGTTTTGAATTCTGAAGGTTTGAAATCGAAACCACATCGCTGTGTAAATGTGCGTGTGTGTTGAGTAAAATCACGTGACGTGTACCAAAAATTACCAGAAATGGTTTACTAAACAAGTGTGTGTGTAGGCATTCAAGATTATAATTGCTTGCATTGTTATCATTAGTTTAACATTCAAATAAAAGTACTAGAACATAGAAATTGCACTGTTTCACACCAGTAAATAAATGTTCATCAATCAATTTATTATTTGCCAGTGCTAAATTGTTATAATAGTGATTGAATCATAAAATGTATTTATTTTTTTTCATCGCAAGCTTACTGTGGAGACACGGATTTAATAAAACACACACAGTATATCACTGCGCTTATATGTAAAGGGACTATTTTAACGAAAGCAACTTCAAAATTGCTTCAGAGCGGGCTAGTTCAACTATCATAAAAAACGATTGGACATATACAATTTTCTTTTAACGTCAGTGTTGCCAGCACTAATTTTTGGAAAAATTCAGATTTGTGAGAAAAACATTTTAAAATATATTTTTGAGCAATGCTGTAAGGGCTAAGTTTGGATGGGGGATAGATCACTGACTGGTTTATCATTTTCGCAACTCTTGAAGGCATGCAATGCTTGCCTTGCTTATATTAAGTATACGCCACTGCTACTGCACCAAAAAATGTATAAACAGAACAAAAAACAGACTTCAAAGGAAAAACCCAAACCATTTTACGAGGGAAACCTTCAGACAAGACTCACATTCTTTAGAATAAAACAAAGATCAGTGAGAACCCCTGACACACGAACCATGGTGAAACCCTAAAAATAAAACAAAAATAATGCCAGGTGTTCAAGGAGAAATCTTCAAAAATGGGAAATCTAAGATCGAAATGAGAGCCCTATCACTTATCATGCTCCAAGAGATACCTCCAAATACCCCAGAGATAATCGGAGTATTCACTTGGGATCTGCCACTGAAGCATCAAAGAAGCGAGGCCGTGACATCTATATAACCTACCAGACAGTGACATCTATATAACCTACCAGACAGTGACATCTATATAACCTACCAGACAGTGACATCTATATAACCTACCAGACAGTGACATCTATATAACCTACCATACAGTGACATCTATATAACCTACCATACAGTGACATCTATATAACCTACCAGACAGTGACATCTATATAACCTACCAGACAGTGACATCTATATAACCTACCATACAGTGACATCTATATAACCTACCAGATAGTGACATCTATATAACCTACCAGACAGTGACATCTATATAACCTACCAGACAGTGACATCTATATAACCTACCAGACAGTGACATCTTTATAACCTACCCAAGTGAAAAGGTAAGGTAAAGGTAAAGTACGAGACTTGAAGTGCGAGTTTCCACACATATGTGCTCGGCCGCCTATCCAGAAATGTTAGGAGATTTCTGTATAGTGTCGCCTCAAGCATCTAAACTCAGATGCGAGGCGACATTCCTCACCTTCCCAAGGTAATACCCTGGTACCCATTTCTGCCAACGGCTGGATCGACCGTGGGGTATTTTTTTTTTTCCAACCACGAGTACAACTCACACTGCTCCCAGCGGGAATCGAACACTGGTTGTCCGAACGTCGGTAGTCCAGTCGGGTGGTTTTCCCAACTAGGCTACCGAGACCCCCAGATAAGTCTACAACGCGTGGTATTCCCAAGCGGTCCCCCATCTAAGTACTAAGATGTAACCCCCCCCCCCCCCATCTAAGTGGAAAGACAGAAACATACTCTCTTCCAGCCGGAGAAAGGTGCACACATTTTAGATCAGAGACAATGACACTCCACACAGCCATAGAAACTTTCAACACACAAGAGGTCTCTAGTTTAAAAAAATGGTCATACTCAACGATACACAATCATTAATACAATCAATGTCAAGCCCAAAACAGGACAGACTCATTCAGGAAATACACAAAGAAATGTATATTCGCTGTAGGAGTAGGCAGAACTAGTTCTAATATGGGATGTTTTCATATGTTTGAATTGCCAATGTTTGAGTAGGATATGTTTGATAGAGTGGACGTATTTTGGGTGGGAATTGTTTGAGCGAGGGACAGTGTTTGAGTAAAAAGACAGTGTTTGAGTGAATAAAAAGTATTTGAGTGAGTGGACAGTGTTTGAGTGAGTGGAAAGTGTTTGAGTGAGTTTACAGTGTGACCGAGTAGACCACATTTTAATTCAAACATCTACTTCTAGCGTAATCTCTTGTCTCTAATTTTCTTTCTTCTGTTTTTCCTCTCTCAGGTCCAGTCGACATCCCCCCCTAATGTATAACATCAGATTGTGTAAATTACCGGCCACATTGAGCGATGACAGTAACAAGCATATTAACCTGAGCCTCGTTTCCATTTCAAGAATCAAGTTAACTATTGCATGTTAATGATCGAATAAAGTTAACAGAAAAAAACATGCCTTTGATCGCTTTACTTCCTCCAACAAGGCCTGTAACTCGAGTGTACTTTCAATTACATTTAATCTTTCTTGCCAAAAGCCAAATCTATAACACTTATCTCCCCACTTCATCATCATGTGCCATACCGGATGGTATACCTCATATTTTTTCCTTTCCCAGATCATATTCTCCTACAATCTTCTATCCACAGTGCATCGTATCAATTCTGTTGTTGACTGTTATCCATGCCATGACATCAAGCTATATAATATTTTTTTTTATCTTTGTCGTCCTCGATCTTTGTTTCCCTATAATTTGTCAGATGTATCCAGGTATTCCAACTTTCCTCTGCTCATGGTGTGCCTGCAAAATGTTGATTGTTTTTTTTCTGATGTTTCTTATGACCTCTCTTTTTGTGTTAGCCTCTTTGAGAACTTCCTCATTGGTCTTTTTAGCTGTCCAGGGAACTTTCAACTTTCCTCTGAAAAGTCCCATCTCTGTGGCCTCTAATCGTCTTTTCATTAGTTTGTCTACTGTCCATGATTCGCTTCCATACGTCAGACTATACTCTATATAGCACTGATGAACTCCCCTACCAATATAGCAATATATAACAAAAACACGGTCTCATGCTTTCTTGACTTTGACTTTTTTACAGCTCAGTCTTCTCTCAGTACGTGTGTGGGTGGGGGTGGGGGTGGGGGGGGGAGGAGTGAAGATAAAGAACTGTTGATTGACAAATGAATTAGTGGAAAGTAGAAAAAATGTCCGTTCATTGAATGAAATAAGGCAGAGATTAAACTTGCTTATACATACACGCATGTACGATTATACACACAAACAACACTCAGACACACATTAATTAATTTGGTGCCGTCTACACATCAAAGGTTGGCTACCGTTGAGTGCCATTTTACTCTGTCTCTTGTCTTGGTGGTACACGTTGTCATAGGCTCACCTGACCAACCTTTGATGTCATCTGTCCACTTTAGTCTTGGTCTGCCTCTGCCACGTCTACCTTGTACCTCACCTTCCAAGATCACTTTTAGAAGAGTATGACGTCACTTCACATGTCTACAAGAAATGCAGTTCCTTTCTTCGAATTGTTTGAGGAAACGAGAAAGCAGATCAGTTGGCAAAGGAAAGTGCAACAGGCACACAACTAGATACACCGGTTACATACCATCAGAAGAAACAGATAATCAAATTAATCTTAGGACCACACACTCCAAATCAGGATGACTTTCATAATAAGAATATATGGGAACTAGTTATCATTATACGCCTCAGAACAAGACACAATCGACTCCACAGTATACAAAATTCAAGATTGGCACCACATCTACATGTACATGTCGACAGGCACCCCAGATGCTAAACACATACTTCAGGACTCCGCTGAATATAGTAGAATGAGGAAAATCCATTGGCCCATTGATAGAACATTACACACAATGTTATATGGGCCACTGCTAGAATTGCAAGACAGTAAAATGTATACAGGATTAGACATTGCAGATATAGACAATACTTCAAGCGAACGAAACATAGATAGATTCGAATTGTTTTCAGTAGTTCTTGTTATTTCATTTCGCCATTTTTCTGTAGATCCACATTTCAAAGGCTTCAATTTGGTACCCTTCACGCTTATGTAATGTCAATATTTCTGCACTATACTGGAGAGCTGGGTAGATAGATCACTTTGCTATTGCACATCATCATTATATACCGTGCCTGGATGCGAAGGTGATCATGTCTCATGATGATTGTTTCTTCCTAATATTGGAAATTAGCTCTCTTTTTGCTTTGGCCTCTTTCAGAACGTTTGCATTACTCTTCTTAGTTGTCCATGGTATTCTCAACATTCTTCTGTAGAACCACATTTCTACAGCCTCCAGTGTTTTTCTTGTCTGTTGTCCTATTGTGCATGATTCACATCCATATGTTAAGAGTGGCTCTACATACCATTTATGAACTCTTTTATCTTATTTCTATTATCAAACATGGATTGCACAGTATCTTCCTCAATTTGGAGCCACTACATCACACACAATTGGAAAATGGAACTCTGAACTGGAATGTAAACGGTCCAACCATCCCGTGGTACCACCATCTGTGACCAAGTCATTGTTTTACAACTCGCGACTAGTTGGATCATAAAATCATAAAAGATAACCGATGACATTTATTTGTCCGTTAGTTTGAAATACAAGGCCAGTTATATCTGGAACATTTAAGGTTTTAAACTTAAGTGCCGACCATTAAACCAACAATAACTAGCATCAAGTAAAACAAATAAAGAACTCCGTCACGCCAAGTGGTGTACAGAGAATATGGTGTTAGTGACCCTAGTCAAGATAACAAAAAGAAAATATCATCTACAGAGATGAAATGTGTCAGACGAATGACATGAAACAGTCTGAGAGATAAGAACAGAAATGAAGAAACATAAAAAAGCTAGAAATAACCTCTGCCATAGAATATATAAAGAAACAGAATTATTTGTCGACGTGACAAGGCAGATAGATCAGAAGACAAGACAACGAGTCTTCAGTAAACGTTGAAAGTAAACATGAAACAAGGGCTGACCACGAAAAAGATGGATTGACGGAATATTAGAATCTCCAGGAAAAATAACAGCAGCTAAGGCGAACTGAAGTGCAAAATACCGCAAACTATATCTCCCCGCGCCCCCAAAAGACAAATGAAGATGGAAAGTAGAAGAAGATGAAAGTATATCTGGGGCGCTGAAAAAAAATATCGGTATGTGCTCGGTATAAATAAAGAGGAATAAGAAATAAAACAGAGAGAGAGAGCTCAGCTACAATTGAATGAGCAAAACACCAAACATTGAATGGCCACAAAGGGAGAGTTACGGTTTATGTTCAATGTGCCGTCTTTGGTTACAGAGAAACTAACGCTCTAGAGGCGACAGAGTTCTTTCCCTTGACGTTGAAGACGCGTACCGGCGAGAAAGCTTTTTGTTTGAGGTTGGCCCTGATCTCTCAAATATTTGGTTTATTGAGTCACACTTTGGTACTGGTAGACATTTAGTTTATTGAGTCACACTTTGGTACTGGTAGACATTTAGTTTATTGAGTCACACTTTGGTACTGGTAGACATTTGGTTTATTGAGTCACACTTTGGTACTGGTAGACATTTGGTTTATTAAGTCACACTTTGGTACTGGTAGATATTTGGTTTATTGAGTCACACTTTGGAACTGATAGACATTTGGTTTATTGAGTCACACTTTGGTACTGGTAGACATTTGGTTTATTGAGTCACACTTTGGTACTGGAAGACATTTGGTTTATTGAGTCACACTTTGGTACTGGAAGACATTTGGTTTATTGAGTCACACTTTGGTACTAGAAGACATTTGGTTTATTGAGTCACACTTTGGTACTAGAAGACATTTGGTTTATTGAGTCACACTTTGGTACTGGAAGTAATTTGGTTTATGGAGTCACACTTTGGTACTGGTAGACATTTGGTTTATTGAGTCACACTTTGGTACTGGAAGACATTTGGTTTATTGAGTCACACTTTGGTACTGGAAGACATTTGGTTTATTGAGTCACACTTTGGTACTGGAAGACATTTGGTTTATTAAGTCACACTTTGGTACTGGTAGACATTTGGTTTATTGAGTCACACTTTGGTACTGGAAGACATTTGGTTTATTGAGTCACACTTTGGTACTGGAAGCCATTTTGTTTATTGAGTCATACTTTGGTACTGGAAGACATTTGGTTTATTGAATAACACTTTGGTACTGGTAGACATTTGATTTATTGAGTCACACTTTGGTAATGGTAGACATTTGGTTTATTGAGTCACACTTTGGTACAGGAAGACATTTGGTTTATTTAGGACAAGAATATGGCTCTGATCTTTCAATTACGTGGTTTGTAGTGTCACACTCTGATACAGGAAGACATTTGGTTTATTTAGGACAGGAATATGGTACTGATCTCTCAATTACGTGGTTTGTAGTGTCACACATTGATACAAAAAGACATTTGGTTTATTTAGGACAGGAATATGGTACTGATCTCTCAATTACGTGGTTTGTAGTGTCACACTTTGATACAGGAAGATATTTGGTTTATTTAGGACAGGAATATGGTACTGATCTCTCAATTACGTGGTTTGTAGTGTCACACTTTGATACAGGAAGATATTTGGTTTATTTAGGACAAGGATATGGTACTGATCTCTCAATTACGTGGTTTGTAGTGTCACACTTTGATACAGGAAGATATTTGGTTTATTTAGGATAGGAATATGGTACTGATCTCTCAATTACGTGGTTTGTAGTGTCACACTTTGATACAGGAAGACATTTGGTTTATTTAGGACAGGAATATGGTACTGATTTCTTAATTACGTGGTTTGTAGTGTCACACTTTGATACAGGAAGACATTTGGTTTATTTAGGACAAGGATATGGCTCTGAACTCTCAATTAATTGGTTCGTAGTCACACTTTGGTACTGGTGGAGAGTTGGTACTGAACAAGTAGTCGAATCTTAAAAATGACAACATATGACAAGTCGAAGAATCAAGTTAGAATGAGTTGCATGACGTGTATGCCTGTTCGGAACACGTTCTTTTGTTAAAATAACCTAAGACCCAACGACCAAAATGAGACCCTAAAATGATGCAAATGAAGCCATTCCCCGGACAAAATTTCCGAGGTTTCTAATTTACATTGAGGATTGCTGTCTAAGCAGCTTTCATTATCTTTGCCCACCTTTCCGTCATAAAAATAGTTATTGTTTATGTAACGCTGCCGACATTGCGCTGTCTGTTGTTTCAGTTCTCCTCGCACATTTGCTAAAATGACCATTCACGTCTGGAGAATAGATTCAATCAGAAGAGCTGCACAGAATAAGATTAGTTATTATATACCGATAATATTGTAAGCCTCAGAGTTCAATGTAGCTGTAAGTCGACTCCTGTGGGTCAGGATGATAAAGGTCGAACGACTTGTTCGACGGAGTCCATTCTAATCATCACCCTCCTTGCTGTGAAACTCTATGTAAAGAGTCTCCTATTACTTATTATTACGGGACTTGCATTGGGCCTTTATCTCTCTTGTGAAAGCTTAACCAACAATCAGAAATATTCCAGATGGCGGACAGTGAATTGTATAACTAGTTTAAGATGTCCAATATGAACATAACAATAAAAGCATAAGAATAAACTTGACAAATCTGAAACAAGTGCAACGCCTCAAATACTTGGGCACAATAATAACATCAGAAGGAAGGTGCATCACAGAAATAAAAAGCAGAAGAGCTCAAACCAAAATAGCATTCCAGAAAATGTAGTCTTTTGCAACAAATCTGTGTCAAAAGAAGCGAGAAAGAGAGTTCATATGTGCTAGATAGAGCCAATTCTGACCTATGGAAGAGAATCATAGACAGTAAACAAACAAATTAACATACGCTTAGAGGCCACAGAGATGTGATTTCTCATAAGAATGTTGAAAGTTCATTGAACAGCTAAAACGACCAATAAATAAATTCTTAAAGAGTCCAGCACAAAAAGGGAGCTGTTATGAAATATCAGAAAGAAACAATCAACATTTTTCGGGCACATCATGATAATAGGAGAGTTGGAATACTTGGTTACAACAGGCAAAATACAGGGAAAAAGAGTTCGCGGTTGAAAAAGAGAGAAAATACTGCATAGCTTGGGGTCATGGCATGGAAAGCAGTTAACAACAGAACTGATAAGATGTACGGTAGATAGAAGCTTGTGGAAGCAAATGATCGCCTACGCCAACCGGTATGTTACATAAAGATACAACAACCAGGTGCAATAACAAACACGTCTTAACAGCAACAATGTCCTACAGTCGACATATGTTTATCTTGAGTTTAGCAAAGCCGATCGGCTTGACAGACTGGGCACACGATGTTTATGGTATGCACTGAAAGAGCTACAGGATTGTAGCTTAATCTAAACCAATTGTTATTGTCTCCAACAATTAAAACAAATGGGCTCTATAAATGTGTCAATAAAGACAGGACTCCAGACATCTGTCAGTTTTGTGGTTGACATTCTCACGTGCAGCTACTTTGATCGTCGGTCTGTGCCCGATAGCTGAGTGAATTTTGTTGCAGACATTTATCAGTGAAGTAAGTAATGTTAAGTACATCTTTGAAAATCTGAACTATATTCATGTTTGTGATATTGATTGTTTATGCCAATTTATTTTTAGATTTAAACGTTTCTTGTGTGTATAGTTTAATTTATTATTGCTTTTATTTTCCATTCACGTTAATGTTACATTGTACGGTTTGTTTCTCGCAAATTGTTGCTTTCGAAACTAAATCAGGAAAATAGGAGAGATTTTAACGTTTATGCAATAATTGTAGAAAATGTGTGTGACATTGAGGATTATAGGAATCATCATCAAGTATCATACATGCTGCCGTAGGTGATTATATCTCTCTACAAATTTGGATAACGTCAATTATTCATCATTTCTGTTGTTGACCTTGTGTCAAGTCATTCTCTTAAGCTGTCAGGTACCTTTTCTCTTTGTTTCCCTCTATTTCTTCGTCACTCGATTGTCCCGGTAGTCACAATATATTCGAGCTCTTCCCTTCTCATTAAATGCCCAACTGATGATTATTTCTTCCTAATTTTGGAAATTAGCTCTCTTTTTGCTTTGCCTTTTTCATGAGGTTTTCATACTCTTTTTAGCTGTCCATGGTATTCACAAAATTATTCTATAAAACCACATTTCTACAGACTTCAGCTATTTTATTGACTGCTGTACTATTGTCTACGATTCACATCCATGTGTTAAGACTGGCTCTACATAACATTTAAGTACTTCTTCTTTCTATTGTCACAAATGGATTGCGTAGCTTCTTCCACTTTATTTCTCTCTCTCTGCGATCAGGACTCAATAAGAGTAGGATTCCAGACTCCCACATGAAGTCAGCTGTCAGGTTAAGTGTGTTGATCGCCTCCACAGACAGAACATCACATTTAGAGTCTGCCAGATCCACTCTGACTGAACACCCGTTAATACGTTGCACTGTGTTTTGCGCCAGTGGCCCAGTGCATCCGATTTCAGCCAGCATTTTATTCAGGTTCGCTTTCCTTAGCCTTTGATTGTCCCCAATCTTCCTGCAAGGCAGCAGATTGTCTTTTCTGTAGGGGGATTCTGCCCTTAGATGGTCAGCCCTCCCGGGTTTACGAGCACCATCTGCCCGAGTCACTAGAGGTGACTAACACAGACATGCACACATAAAGATATGAGATGTGAATAACACAGACATGTACACAGCGAATACGAGACATGACTAACACCGACACACATCAAGATATATGACACATGAATAACATAGAAATGCACATAAAGATATGACACATACCTAACATAGACATACACGCAAAGATATAATATATGACTAACATAGGCGTGCACACACAAAGATATATCTCTCTCTCTCTCTGCGTTCAGGACTCAATCAGAGTAGGATCCCAGACTCTCACATGAAGTCAGCTGTCAGGCTAAGTGTGTTGATCGCCCCCACAGACAGAACATCACAATTAGAGTGTGTCAGATCCACTCTGACTGAACACCCGTTAATACGTTGCACTGTGTTATGCGCCAGTGGCCCAGTGCATCCGATTTCAGCCAGCATTTTATTCGGGTTTGCTTTCCCTAGCCTTTGATTGTCCCCAATCTTCCTGCAAGACAGCAGATGATCTTTTCTGTAGGGGGATTCTGCCCTTAGATGGTAGGCCCTCCCAGGTTTACGAGCACCATCTGCCCGAGTCACTAGAGGTGACTAACACAGACACGGACACACAAAGATGTGAGATGTGACTAACACAGACATGCACACACAAAGATGTGAGATGTGACTAACACAGACATGCACACACAAAGATATGAGATGTGACTAATACAGACATGCACACAGCGATACGAGGCATGACTAACACTGACACACATCAAGATATATGACACATGACTAACATAAACATGCACATAAAGATATGAGATATAAATGACATTGACATGCACACACAAAGATATGACACATGCCTAACATAGACATGCACACAAAGATAAGAGATATGACTAACATAGATATGCACACACAAAGATATGAGATGGGACTAACATAGCCATGCACACACAAGGATATGAGATGTGACAAACACAGACATGCACACACAAAGATATGGGATATGACTAACATAAACATGCACACAAAGATGTGAGATATCCCTAACCCAGACATGCACACACAAAGATATGACACATGACTAACACAGATACACACTAAGTTATGAGATATTACTAAACTCAGACGCACATAAAGATATGAGACATGATTAACACGGACACACCAAGATATGAGATAAGACTAACATGACACACACCTAGAGATGATGGATAGAATGACGTCATGGGACGCACCAAGATGTCACCTTATTTACATTCCAGTAATTTAAAGAATGACTCATCTTAATGTGTTTCTGTGCTAGTCATGGCTCATCTCTCACACCAAGATATGAGATATGACTAACATGACACACATCAAGATATTAGCCATGGTAAGCACACACACACACACACACGCTAAGATATGAGCCATGGCCAGCACAGAAACACATCAAGATATGAGCCACGGCTTCACGGAAAAACACCAAGAAATGAACCATGTCCAGCACAGAAACACATTAAGGTATCCATATGCTTGGGTTTTGTTGTAGTACTCTTCTTAACGTGGGAATCATCGACATACGAGACGCAGGCCCCGATTAACTGTTCACAGGTTTCGTTCAAACAGTTGTCCGGAGATTTGAGAGAGCAGTCTGACCCGTAGAACGTTCCCTTGCATGCACAGTTCCCGGTTGTCTGTTCACAGGTGTCGTTGAAACAGTTGTCCGGACATTTGAGAGTGCAGTCTGACCCGTAGAACGTTCCCTTGCACGTACAGTCTGCACTTTCCGGGTCACCTATGATGTCACAGCCATCAGAACACGTCTGTTCGCACTGTAGGCTAAAATTACCATCGGGACAAGTGTCACTACAGGTGTAGCCAGGACGTTTACATTGTAGGCATTTTCCGGATATTTCCTCACATAAAGGACAGACACTAAGACAAGACCCGGAGCAGTCGTGTCCATAGATCCCATGTAAACAGTTGCCGTGACACGTACCTATGATGACGTTGCAGCCTCTGCAACACCCACTACATACTGCACAAAACGACCAAGAATGCCCGTCCAGACAATAGGAGTCTGTAAATGTTTGCATCTCACTCACCGTCAGTGCACTATCGGCCTGCGAAATGATCGATGAGAACTCAATCTTAATGTGTGCCATTGTTGCTTGTGTGGTGACTACAATAGTGTTCACAGGAATGTTTGGGTATAATATATCATTATACTGAAACACTACACCGCCACTGTCATAGAAAGCCTGTAGAGTGGCATTCTTTACCCGAATCATAGTGCTAGCTCGATGATAAATTCGAATGGTGTGAGTCTTCCGGGACGTGGAATAGTTCAGATACCAGTAAACAGAATTGGTTCCACTTCTCAATTGTGTGTGTGTGTGTGCATCATTGTCATAGAGATTGGTCTTTGTTTTGCCATTAACTGCAGCCTCTGGTCCACATCCGTCTCCTGTATAGCAAGCATTAAATGTGTCGGTCTGGTTTGTGTTCTGTTTGAGAGCCACATTCCGACCCCCGCCAATGTAGATGGAGCAGGTATTTGCAACTATCGCCCCATCAATCCGTAACTTGTTGATCAGACCAGCCCCAGAACAAAAGACATGGATCTCGTGCGAACTAACTACAAACCTTGATTCATTGTTACATGAGGCAGAACCATTTAGTTTTACCGTGAAACTGTCCAGATCTATTAAGTCATTCACATAAATCCTAAACCAGGAGAACGACAAAGATTGATTAAGAGTTGCCTCAACTGATGTAGAATATGTGTCCGGATTACATGTGGTGTCGTTGTTATCAAACAGGAAGGTAGGTTCAGATTTTTGGGCGTATTTGTAAACGAGATCCAAGTACTGACACTGGGTCCGAAATATTCGTGCTGACAACTGTCATTGTTTAGGCATGTCCCTGTAGTTTTGTCACAAACTAAGTCATTATAGCAGTGATGTTGTAACGTACAAATTCGTCCAACCGGCTGCACAAATTAGGTCATTAACTTCCAAGGTCTCGAACGAAGCCAGCATGATTAAGGACGTGATCTACAGAAGTGGTTAACGAACTGTTTACAAACATTTATTAACAAACCGTGGTTACATTTATAAAAATCCGCCAACTTGCTGTGATAACAAATAGCTTCATGTTCAAAGTCAACATTGTTCAAACGATGACCCGGACGCGATCATGCTTCCATCTTGGTGCGATCCATGACGTCCCCACTTTATTTAAAGCTGCCTTTACCTGAGCCATATTGCATTTTACCTCTGATGTACATCTACCTTCTCAGGTTAACATTGTTCCCAGATATTTTAATTACTTTACCTGTTTTAATATTTCTCCGATTGTGATTTGTGTACATTGCGATGATGGCTGTGTGTTTATTGCTACCATTACTTCTGTCTTTTTTGCTATTAAAGCTGAGTCCTTTATTTTTGCTTTCCTTCACTATTAAATTTATTTTTTTGGAAATCATTTTCATTCACAGTGATTAATAATTTATCATCGACATACCTTGGGTTATTTATATTATTACCTCCAATTGTTATTCTAGGCATGCCCCTTATTGATCTTTAAATAAATTCACTCTACATATTGAACAAATCTGGTGACAGCCAATAACCTTGCCTAACACCCTGTTTTATTTGTTGAAACATACCCAGTTGATTTCCAGTTCTTATGGCCGCTGTTTGTTGCAATACAGTTCTTTATTATTCTTAGATCTTTTCTGTCTAAGTTTATGGCTTCTAAAATTTTGATTATTTCTTGGTTCTTTACATTGTCAACTGCTTTTTTATATAATGTATGAAACATAGATATAGATCTGTTTTCAAATGTATGGCTCTTTCTTCTAAAGATCTTATTTTATATATGTCATTGTTCGTCCATTTACTTCCAACAAAACCACATTGTTCATCACTAACTTCTGAACTGATTTTGTTTAACACTTTGCATGTCGATTCTTATCAATATCTTAGTCACGTGACTCATGAGAGCGATATAAACTATCATCCAATGGTAATTATCAAGACCGGAAATGGAGAACCAATCACAAACACCAAAAGGATCGAAATAGATGGAAAGGTTATTATCAAGAGTTGCTTATTCGATATAATATACTCAACTTACAAACAAACACACAAGTATGTGCACACATGATTTAGCACTAAACTTGTTAAAGTCTGAAGTAGAAAGAGTATTTGAGAAGAGCAATGCGAACAAGGCTCCAGGACTAGATGGTCTAACTATAGAGATAATCCATGCTGGCAACAGGGGCTGACAAGAATATCCAACAGAGCTTAAACCTCGACTGTGAACCTGTCATTCAAACATGCTCTATTGTTTCAGATAAACCTCGACTGTGAACCTGTCATTCAAACATGCTCTATTGTTTCAGATAAACCTCGACTGTGAACCTGTCATTAGAACATGCTCTATTGTTTCAGATAAACCTCGACTGTGAACCTGTCATTCAAACATGTTCTATTGTTTCATCATTCAAACATGCTCTATTGTTTATTTCATTCAAACATGTTCTATTGTTTCAGATAAACTTCAACTGTGAACCTGTCATTCAAACATGCTCTATTGTTTCATCATTCAAACATGCTCTGTTGATTCAGATAAACCTCGACTGTGAACCTGTCATTCAAACATGCTCTATTGTTTCATCTTTCAAACATGCTCTATTGTTTCATCATTCAAACATGTGTTATTGTTTCATCAGTCAAACATGATCTATTGTTTCATCATTCAAACATGTTCTATTGTTTCATCATTCAAACATGTTCTATTGTTTCATCATTCAAACATGTTTTATTGTTTCATCATTCAAACATGTTCTATAGTTTCATCATTCACACATGCTCTATTGTTTCATCATTCAAACATGCTCTATTGTTTCATCATTCAAACATGTTCTATTGTTTCATCATTCAAACATGTTCTATTGTTTCATCATTCAAACATGCTCTATTGTTTCAGCATTCAAACATGCTCTATTGTTTCATCATTCAAACATGTTCTATTGTTTCATCATTCAAACATGCTCTATTGTTTCATCATTCAAACATGTTCTATTGTTTCATCATTCAAACATGTTCTATTGTTTCATCATTCAAACATGTTCTATTGTTTCATCTTTCAAACATGTTCTATTGTTTCATCATTCAAACATGTTCTATTGTTTCATCATTCAAACATGCTCTATTGTTTCATCATTCAAACATGTTCTATTGTTTCATCATTCAAATATGCTCTATTGTTTCATCATTCAAACATGTTCTATTGTTTCATCATTCAAACATGCTCTACTGTTTCATCATTCAAACATGCTCTATTGTTTCATCATTCAAACATGCTCTATTGTTTAATCATTCAAACATGCTCTACTGTTTCATCATTCAAACATGTTCTATTGTTTCATCATTCAAACATGTTCTATTGTTTCATCATTCAAACATGCTCTATTGTTTCAGATAAACCTCGACTGTGAACCTCTCATTCAAACATGATCTATTGTTTCATCATTCAAACATGCTATATTGTTTCATCATTCAAACATGTTCTATTGTTTCATCATTCAAACATGTTCTATTGTTTCATCATTCAAACATGCTCTATTGTTTCATCATTCATACATGTTCTATTGTTTTATCATTCAAACATGTTCTATTGTTTCATCATTCAAACATGCGCTATTGTTTCAGATAAACATTCTCATTGACCGGCCATCTTGTAGTGAAAGAAAAAAGCGAAATGGCAAGAATAATTGTATTCTTCATTGCAATGATCTTTATTAGCACCTTGGCTGAAGAGAAACCATTCACTGAGGTTTGTGAGGTTTGTTCATGTGGGGTGGTTTGTATGTTTGGTGTTTGTATGTATGGTCCATCATCATCGACCAACGGTCAAAACATAAACAATTTGTGATAAACCGATGGCACAGTCTTAATAGCAGAGACAGAAAATGAACTGTAAGAAATAATAAACATGATAGTAAAGGAAAGCAACAAGAAAGGTCTCAGTCTGAATGGTAAGGAAACAGAAATAATGATCATATCGAAGAAACAATCATCACCATCATGCAGCATGACAATAGAAAGAGCAAATCTGAAACAAGTGGAGCTCGTGTCAAATACTTGGGCACAATAATAATATCAGATGGAAGATGAAGCACAGAAATAAGAAGCAGACTAGTTCAGGTCAAAATAGCATTTCAGAAAATGAAAAGCGTCACATGCAACAAATCTATGTCAATACAAGTGACTAAGAGAGGTCATCGGTGCTGTATAGAACAAATTCTGACCTATGGATGCGAATCATGAACCGCATTCCTCTTCTACTTCTTCCCATCCTCATCTGCCTTTTAGCGTCGAGGGGAGATATAATTTGCGGTCTTTTGCTCTTCTGTTCGCCTCTGCTGCTGTTATGTTTCCTAGTGCGTCTAATATTCCATCGATCCATCTTTTTCGTGGTCGACCCTTGGGTCAGGTGTTCTTAAAGCTTTTTGCTGTAGGCTCGTTGAGTTGTATTTTGATCTTTCTGCCTTGTCACGTGGCCAAACCATTTAATCTGTTGTTTCTTTATATATTCAAAGGCGGTGGCTATTCCTCGCTTTTTTGCTCAGTTCTTCATTTCTGATCTTATCTCTCAGACTGTTTTCGTAGACAACCAAATGAAAGGTCTTTTAGAGGTCACAGAAATGGAATTTCTCAGAAGAATGTTGAAAGTTCCCTGGGCAGCTAAATAAAACCAATGTGGTCATTCTCTAAGAGGCCAACACAAACAGGGAGCTTATTAAAAACATCAGAAAGAAACAATCAACATTCTTCTGGCACATCATGCGAAGAGATAAGTTGGAATACTTGGTTACAACTGGCAAAATACACGGAAAAAGAGATCGCGGACGACAAAGAGAGAAAATACTAGATAGATTGGTGTCATGGCATGGAAAATAGTCAACAACAGAATTGATACCATGAACAAAGGATAGAAGATTGTGGAAGGACATGATCGCCTAAACCAACCTGTATTGCACATGATGATGATAATCAAAGAAAACAACTACAAATCTAGCCATAGGGTCGCCTTTAATTTGTCGACCATGACACTCGTGCTGCCCCTCTTATAGAGTTCGTGAACACGTTGATGACCCCTACAAGACAACCTCTATAAAGAGAAGATATTATTTCCCATCTAACGCTGTTAGAGCTCCCTTCCAGTCAGTAACATTTGAGAACGTTCTAAATGGTTGTTGATATTCATATTGGTATGTTTATAATAGTAAAATGTGTCAAACCTAAAGGAAGCGCCAATAAGACTGGACTGTAAAAATAGTGTCTCTACCTTCTGTGTCTTTTCTTCTCTTTTCCTTCTTCCTTTCAGCTCCCTGTGTAGCTTAGGTCTCCATAAACACTTTTCAAGCCGTTCTGTTTCTTGCCATTATAGTAAGATCATTCCATGTCTTCTCCATCATCTTCGTCTCAGCTTCCATGTTTCTTGTCCAAGAATATTTTGGTTTTCCTCTTAGTAACGCCATCGTCTTCGCTGCATCTTTGTCCACTGGTATTTGACTGGTACTTTACCATAATTCTGTGTTAGTGATTTTGTCCTGCCATTTCCAATACATTCTGTGTATTTCTGATTACATGCAAGTTACTAAGTTGTGTTCGTTTATATGTGATAATGAAAGTCTGATTGATTCATCTGCTGTTGGTTTTATGAGGTTGCGTGAGGAGAGCGTTGGTGGTTTTGTCTAAGTCACTTACTTAGCAGTTGACATCCCTTCCCAAACACAAGCCACTTTAGACTGATGTCACCATTTAGAGGACTTCAATGTGCTGGGTTCAAGCTAAGACAGGCCGTACACGATCGCGTATAGACCGTAGACTCGACGACTAGAAATGTGTAGAATAAGAGTAGTTATATTATAGCGAATATATTGTAGGCTGTAGAGCTTAGTGTAGCAGGAGGTCGACTCTTGGGAGTTATGACCCAGGAGGGTGCACCTGCCACAGGGTGTCAAGAATCTACATGGCCGTAGCACGTGCTTGACGGGTCGCATTAATGATGGTAAGATTAATTTCTGCTTCTAAATTCTATGTAAAGAGTTTCCTAGTACTGAAGTCCCCTGTAGCGTCTGTGAAGAAAATGCACTAACATGTTAAGGAAAGGTCTAGTTATAACTATTTCTAATAACAGAAGAGTTTTTATTACACAATTTCTCACTATCTTGATTCTACTGATAGCCGCCAGGATGCTATAGAGAAGGCGTAGAATGTCAAAATGAAGGTGCTTGTTGTAGTGCTATAGAATATTGTGATAGAACAATCCATGAGCCGCGATAGCTCAGTGGTTAGTGAACCAGGCTACAAAGGACAAGAGTTAGGGTTCGATACCAACCGACGGCTTCCGGGTTCATCCAGCCTTAAATGGGTACCGGATTTTGTCTGGGGAAGTAAAGCGGCACGGGCATAATACCGACAACATTACCACAAAAATCATGTGCAGAAGGTCTGTAAAATTTATGGTCACTAACACCATATTCCCTATACACCACTTGGCGTGACAGGTCACTAACACCATATTCCCTATACACCACTTGGCGTGACAGGTCACTAACACCATATTCCCTATACACCACTTGGCGTGACGGGGTTCTTTACTTTTTTTTTTTTTAACAATCCATGAACCTGTGTAAATTTGGAGACCTGTTTGCATTAGGTTGTTTCACTCTTTTCAGCTAGAATCGCCTACTTGCGATAGATATGAAATAGATTGTGACAGTGATGCTGATTGTTGCAGTCATGAATATTGTGAAAAAATAAATTACTACAATTTTAAAAACTGGAGACCTCATTGCAGATTTATGCCCTTGATCCTCAATTAGGATTAGAAGGAAGTGAGTGAGTATTAGATAACTGATTTGTTTGAGTTGAGTAAGACGTGAGTGCGCATCAGATGACTGATTGGAAAGACGAAAGGGAAGTGGGTGAGTATTAAATAACTGAATAAGATGACTGATTGAGGTTAGGCTAGTAGGAAATGGGCGAATATTAGATGACTGATTGATTTGAGTTGAGTACAACGTGAGTGCGTATCAGATGACTGATTGGAAAGGTGAAAGGGAAATGTGTTAGATTTAAGTGACTGATTGCTGGCAGTCGATTTGGAAGTGTGTGAGTATTAGATGACTGAATGGGGTGAGGCGATGTGAAAAGTGTATCACAGGAATGATTGGTGTCATGCGAGTAGGAAACGGTGAGTATCAGATGACTTATTGTTTGAGGTGTATCGGATGTGAATACGTATAAGATGACTGATTGGTAATACGAAAGGAAAGAGTGGATGTGTGTTGGATGACTGATTGGAGTCAGTCGAGTAGGAAGTGGGTGAGTAATAGATGATTGATTGGTGTCAATCGAGTAGGAAGTGGGTGAGTAATAGATGACTGATTGGTGTCAGTCGAGTAGGAAGTGGGTGAGTAATAGATGACTGATTGAAGTCAGTCAAGAAGGAAGCGGGTCAGCATTAAATGACTGATTGGTGTCAGTCGAGTAGGAAGTGGGTGAGTAATAGATGACTGATTGGTGTCAGTCGAGTAGGAAGTGGGTGAGTAATAGATGACTGATTGGTGTCAGTCCAGTAGGAAGTGGGTGAGTAATAGATGACTGATTGGTGTCAGTCCAGTAGGAAGTGGGTGAGTAATAGATGACTGATTGGTGTCAGTCGAGTAGGAAGTGGGTGAGTAATAGATGACTGATTGAAGTCAGTCAAGAAGGAAGCGGGTCAGCATTAAATGACTGATTGGTGTCAGTCGAGTAGGAAGTGGGTGAGTAATAGATGACTGATTGGTGTCAGTCGAATAGGAAGTGGGTGAGTAATAGATGACTGATTGGTGTCAGTCCAGTAGGAAGTGGGTGAGTAATAGATGAATGATTGGTGTCAGTCCAGTAGGAAGTGGGTCAGCATTAAATGACTGTTTGGTGTCAGTCGAGTAGGAAGTGGGTGAGTAATAGATGACTGATTGGTGTCAGTCGAGTAGGAAGTGGGTGAGTAATAGATGACTGATTGGTGTCAGTCGAGTAGGAAGTGGGTGAGTAATAGATGACTGATTGGTGTCAGTCAAGTAGGAAGTGGGTGAGTAACAGATGACTGATTGGTGTCAGTCCAGTAGGAAGTGGGTGAGTAATAGATGAATGATTGGTGTCAGTCCAGTAGGAAGTGGGTGAGTAATAGATGACTGATTGGTGTCAGTCCAGTAGGAAGTGGGTGAGTAATAGATGAATGATTGGTGTCAGTCCAGTAGGAAGTGTGTAAGTAATAGATGACTGATTGGTGTCAGTCGAGAAGGAAGTAGGTGAGCATTAGATGACTGATTGGTGTCAGTCAAGAAGGAAGTGAGTGTGTATTAAATGACTGATTAGTGTCAATCAAGAAGGAAGTGTGTGAGTATTAAATGACTGATTGGTGTCAATCAAGAAGGAAGTGAGTGAGTATTAAATGACTGATTAGTGTCAATCAAGAAGGAAGTGTGTGAGTAATAAATGACTGATTAGTGTCAATCAAGAAGGAAGTGTGTGAGTATTAAATGACTGATTAGTGTCAGTCGAGGTGAGGAGGATGTTTTGAAGAGGGTAAATAATAGACGGACTCTCAGAGACCTGCCAGTGAGAAGTGGACTGTAGCAAAGTGAAGCAATCATTATTAGTTTTATGGTCATGTGGAGTTAATAGATTGTATGGGCAGTGTTTCACTGAAAGTGTTTCTCACCTCAGAAGAAAGATGTACAAAAGAGGTGAGATGCAGAATGGCTCAGGCAAAAGCAGCTTTCCAAAAAATGAGGAAGATACTATGCAATCCATTTTTGACAATAGAAACAAGAAAAATAGTTTTTAAATGTTATGTAGACCTAGCCTTAACACATCGATGTGAATCATGGACAATAGGACAACAGACAAGAAAAACACTGGAGGCTGTAGAAATGTGGTTTTACAGAAGAATGTTCAGAATACCATGGACAGCTAAGAGAATGACTCGGCAGAAGGTTAAGAACTGAAATGATAAATAACTTTCGAGATCGAAAGTTGTGGAGGGACATGATCACCTACGCCAGCAGGCCCGGTACTTGATGATGATTATGAGACAGTTTTTTAGTGAGTGGACAGAATTTGAGTAAGTATACATTGTTTGAGTGAGTGTACATTGTTTGAGTGAGTGGACATTGTTTGAGTGAGTGGACATTGTTTGAGTGAGTGTACATTGTTTGAGTGAGTGGACATTGTTTGAGTGAGTGTACATTGTTTGAGTGAGTGGACATTGTTTGAGTGAGTGGACATTGTTTGAGTAAGTGTACATTGTTTGAGTGAGTGGACATTGTTTGAGTGAGTGTACATTGTTTGAATGAGTGGGCATTGTTTGAGTGAGTGTACATTGTTTGAGTGAGTGGACATTGTTTGAGTGAGTGTACATTGTTTGAGTGAGTGGACATTGTTTGAGTGAGTGTACATTGTTTGAGTGAATGGACATTGTTTGAGTGAGTGTACATTGTTTGAGTGAGTGTACATTGTTTGAGTGAGTGTACAGTGTTTGAGTGAGTGTACATTGTTTGAGTGAGTGGACATTGTTTGAGTGAGTGGACAGTGTTTGAGTGAGTGGACATTGTTTGAGTGAGTGGACAGTGTTTGAGTGAGTGGACAGTGTTTGAGTGAGTGGACATTGTTTGAGTGAGTGGACAGTGTTTGAGTGAGTGGACAGTGTTTGAGTGAGTGGACAGTGTTTGAGTGAGTAGATAGTATTTGAGTGAGTGGACAGTGTTTGAGTGAGTGGACAGTGTTTGAGTGAGTAGATAGTATGTGATTGTGCGGACAGTGTGTAAACGAGTAGACATTTTTTAATTCCAACATCTACTTCTAGCGTAATCTCTTGTCTCTAATATTCTTTCTTCTGTTTTTCCTCTCTCAGGTCCAGTCGACACCCCCCTAATGTATAACATCAGATTGTGTAAATTACCGGCCACATTGAGCGATGACAGTAACAAGCATATTGACCTGAGCCTCGTTTCCATTTCTAGAATCAAGTTAACTATTGCATGTTAATGATCCAATAAAGTTAACAGAAAAAAACATACCTTTGATCGCTTTACTTCCTCCAACAAGGCCTGTAACTCGAGTGTACTTTCAATTACATTTACTCTTTCTTGCCAACAGCGAAATCTATAACACTTATCTCCCCTCTTCATCATCATGTGCCATACCGGTTGGTGTACCTCATCGTTTTTTTTTTTTTTTTGCCAGATCACATCCTTCCACAATCTTCTATCCATCGTATCAGTTCTGTTGTTAACTGTTTTTCATGCCATTACACCAAACTATCTTGACGTTCGCGATCTTTTTTTTCCTGTATTTTGCCAGTTGTAACCAAGTATTCCAACTTTCCTCTTCTCATGATGTGCCAGAAAAATGTTGATTTTGTTTTTCTGATGTTTCTTATGAGCTCCCTTTTGTGTTAGCCTCTTTGAGAGTTCCCTTTTTAGTCTTTCTTTTAACTGTCCAGCGAACTTTCAACATTTTTCTGAGGAATCCCCTCTCCGTGGACTCTAATCGTCCTTTCATTGGTTTGTCTACTGTCCATGATTCGCACACATAGGTAGTAATAAGCTATATATACCACCGATAATATATTAATCCCCTACCAATATATCAATATGTAACAAAATCTGGACTTTCTGGACTTTGACTATCTATCTATCTATCTATCTATCTATCTATCTATCTATCTATCTATCTATCTATCTATCTATCTATCTATCTATCTATCTATCTATCTATCTATCTATCTATCTATCTATCTATCTATCTATCTATCTATCTATCTATCTATCTATCTATCTATCTATCTATCTATCTATCTATCTATCTATCTATCTATCTATCTATCTATCTATCTATCTATCTATCTATCTATCTATCTATCTATCTATCTATCTATCTATCTATCTATCTATCTATCTATCTATCTATCTATCTATCTATCTATCTATCTATCTATCTATCTATCTATCTATCTATCTATCTATCTATCTATCTATCTATCTATCTATCTATCGATCGATCGATCTATCTATCTATCTATCTATCTATCTATCTATCTATCTATCTATCTATCTATCTATCTATCTATCTATCTATCTATCTATCTATCTATCTATCTATCTATCTATCTATCTATCTATCTATCTATCTATCTATCTATCTATCTATCTATCTATCTATCTATCTATCTATCTATCTATCTATCTATCTATCTATCTATCTATCTATCTATCTATCTATCTATCTATCTATCTATCTATCTATCTATCTATCTATCTATCTATCTATCTATCTATCTATCTATCTATCTATCTATCTATCTATCTATCTATCTATCTATCTATCTATCTATCTATCTATCTATCTATCTATCTATCTATCTATCTATCTATCTATCTATCTATCTATCTATCTATCTATCTATCTATCGATCTATCTATCTATCTATCTATCTATCTATCTATCTAGCTATCTATCTGCCTGTCTGTCTATATGTCTGTCTGTCTATATGTCTGTCCGTCTGTCTGTCTGTATGTCTATATCTATATATATCTCTCTCATTCCCTATGTGTGTGTCATCTATTTTTGACAAAAGAGACAAGAAAAAAGAGTTCTTACATTTTATGTAGAGCCAGTCTAAATATATAAATGTGAATCATGGACAACGCACAACAAAATCACTGGCGGCTATGGAAATGTGGTTTTGCATAAGAATGTTGAGAATACCATGAATAGATAAGAAGAGTAAATGAGAATGTTCTGAAAGAGGTCAAAGTAAAGACATAGCTATTCTTCAATATTAGGAAGATCATCATTGTGTAGCCATGTAATGAGAAGGGAAGAGTTGAAATATATTGCGACAACTGGGAAAATTAAGCGATGAAGAGATAGAGCGAAACAAACATAAAAAATAACTGACATTATAAAAGGATGGCTGGCAGACGGTCAACAGAAATTACAAATAACTGTTGAGATCGAAAGTTGTGGAGTGACATGATCAACTACAACAGCAGGCATGGTACTTGATGATGATGATTCTTTTGTATATTTCACTTTTACATTTCTTATCAATGGTTATAGTATGTCCATGGTGTATTTACATTTCCTATCAATGGTTATAGTATGTCCATGGTGTATTTACATTTCCTATCTCTGGTTATAGTATGTCCATGGTGTATTTACATTTCCTATCTCTGGTTATAGTATGTCCATGGTGTATTTACATTTCCCATCTCTGGTTATAGTATGTCCATGGTACATTTACATTTCCTATCTCTGGTTATAGTATGTCCATGCTGTATTTACATTTCCCATCTCTGGTTATAGTATGCCTATGGTGTATTTACATTTCCTATCAATGGTTATAGTATGTCCATGGTGTATTTACATGTCCCATCTCTGGTTATAGTATGTCCATAGTTCATTTACATTTCCTATCTCTGGTTATAGTATGTCCATGCTGTATTTACATTTCCCATCTCTGGTTATAGTATGCCTATGGTGTATTTACATTTCCTATCAATGGTTATAGTATGTCCATGGTGTATTTACATGTCCCATCTCTGGTTATATTATGTCCATGGTGTATTTACATTTCCTGTCTCTCGTTATAGTATTGCCATGGTGTATTTACATTTCCCATCTCTGGTTATAGTATGTCCATGGTGTATTTACATTTCCTATCAATGGTTATAGTATGTCCATGGTGTATTTACATTTCCTATCTCTGGTTATAGTATGTCAATGGTGTATTTACATTTCCTATCTCTGGTTATAGTATGTCAATGGTGTATTTACATTTCCTATCAATGGTTATAGTATGTCCATGGTGTATTTACATTTTCTATCAATGGTTTTAGTATGTCCATGGTGTATTTACATTTCTTATCAATGGTTATAGTATGTCCATGGTGTATTTACATTTCCTATCAATGGTTATAGTATTTCCATGGTGTATTTACATTTCCTATCAATGGTTATAGTATGTCCATGGTGTATTTACATTTCCTATCTCTGGTTATAGTATGTCCATGGTGTATTTACATTTTCTATCAATGGTTATAGTATGTCCATGGTGTATTTACATTTCCTATCAATGGTTATAGTATGTCCATGGTGTATTTACATTTCCTATCAATGGTTATAGTATGTCCATGGTGTATTTACATTTCCTATCTCTGGTTATAGTATGTCCATGGTGCATTTACATTTCCTATCTCTGGTTATAGTATGCCCATGGTGTATTCATATTTCCTGTCTCTGGTTATAGTATGTCCATGGTGTATTTACATTTCCTATCTCTGGTTATAGTATGCCCATGGTGTATTCATATTTCCTATCTCTGGTTATAGTATGTCCATGGTGTATTTACATTTCCCATCTCTGGTTATAGTATGTCCATGGTGTATTTACATTTCCTATCAATGGTTATAGTATGTCCATGGTGTATTTACATTTCCTATCAATGGTTATAGTATGTCCATGGTGTAGTCCATGAAAGGCTATTGTGTAGTCTGTGAAGTAGGCTGGGAGCCGCGATAGCTCAGTGGATTGTGAACTGGAATACAAGAGATAGAGTTCGCTCCCAACCGACTGCTTACGTTTCACCCAGCCTTAAATGGGTGCCGGATTTTTTCTGGGAAAGTAAAACGGCACTGGCGTAACACCGACCACATTAACCCAAAAAATCATGCGCCGAAGGTCATTAAATGTATGGTCACTAACACTATATTCACTATACGCCACTTGGCGTGACGGGGGTACTTTACTTACTTTCATCTTGCATATATGAACATACAACAACGGGATGATTTCAAGCTCTCTTATATGTTTTCAACGTAAGAAACGTACCCGCTATCATTACCCTCTACACGTTGAGATGTATACTGAGTGATTCGATGAGCATGATAAAGTATAGGCGGGCTCTGTACGCATGTATACTGAGTGATTCGATGAGCATGATAAAGTATAGGCGGGCTCTGTACGCATGTATACTGAGTGATTCGATGAGCATGATAAAGTATAGGCGGGCTCTGTACGCATGTATACTGAGTGATTCGATGAGCATGATAAAGTATAGGCGGGCTCTGTACGCATGTATACTGAGTGATTCGATGAGCATGATAAAGTATAGGCGGGCTCTGTACGCATGTATACTGAGTGATTCGATGAGCATGATAAAGTATAGGCGGGCTCTGTACGCATGTATACTGAGTGATTTGATGAGCATGATAAAGTATAGGCGGGCTCTGTACGCATGTATACTGAGTGATTTGATGAGCATGATAAAGTGGAGGCGAGCTCTGTACGCACGTATACTGAGTGATTCGATGAGCATGATAAAGTGGAGGCGAGCATTGTACGCATGTATACTGAGTGATTCGATGAGCATGATAAAGTGGTAAAGTGGAGGCGGGCTCTGTACGCATGTATACTGAGTGATTCGATGAGCATGATAAAGTGGAGGCGAGCATTGTACGCACGTATACTGAGTGATTCGATGAGCATGATAAAGTGGTAAAGTGGAGGCGGGCTCTGTACGCATGTATACTGAGTGAATCGATGAGTATGATAAAGTGGAGGCGGGCTCTGTACGCATGTATACTGAGTGATTTGATGAGCATGATAAAGTGGAGGCGGGCTCTGTACGCATGTATACTGAGTGATTCGATGAGCATGATAAAGTGGAGGCGGGCTCTGTACGCATGTATACTGAGTGATTCGATGAGCATGATAAAGTGGAGGCGAGCTCTGTACGCATGTATACTGAGTGATTCGATGAGCATGATAAAGTGGAGTCGAGCATTGTACGCATGTATACTGATTGATTCGATGAGCATGATAAAGTGGAGGCGAGCTCTGTACGCATGTATACTGAGTGATTCGATGAGCATGATAAAGTGGTAAAGTGGAGGCGGGCTCTGTACGCATGTATACTGAGTGAATCGATGAGTATGATAAAGTGGAGGCGGGCTCTGTACGCATGTATACTGAGTGATTCGATGAGCATGATAAAATGGAGGCGGGCTCAGTACGCATGTATACTGAGTGATTAGATGAGCATGATAAAGTGGAGACGAGCTCTGTACGCATGTATACTAAGTGATTCGATGAGCATGATAAAGGGGAGGCGGGCTCTGTACGCATGTATACTAAGTGATTCGATGTGCATGATAAAATGGAGGCGGGCTCTGTACGCGTGTATACTGAGTGATTAGATGAGCATGATAAAGTGGAGGCGGGCTCCGTACGCATGTATACTGAGTGATTCGATGAGCATGACAAAGTGGAGGCGGGCTCTGTACGCATGTATACTAAGTAATTCGATGAGCATGATAAAGTGGAGACGAGCTCTGTACGCATGTATACTGAGTTATTCGATGAGCATGATAAAGTGGAGGCGGGCTCTGTACGCATGTATATTGAGTTTTTTTGATGAGCATGATAAAGTGGAGGCGGGCTCTGTACGCATGTATACTGAGTGATTCGATGAGCATGATAAATTGGAGGCGGGCTCTTTACGCATGTATAATGAGTGATTTGATGAGCATGATAAAGTGGAGGCGGGCTCTTTACGCATGTATACTGAGTGATTCGATGAGCATGATAAAGTGGAGGCGGGCTCTGTACGCATGTATACTGAGTGATTTGATGAGCATGATAAAGTGGAGGCGGGCTCTGTACGCATGTATACTGAGTGATTCGATGAGCATGATAAAGTGGAGGCGGGCTCTGTACGCATGTATACTGAGTGATTCGATGAGCATGATAAAGTGGAGGCGGGCTCTGTACGCATGTATACTGAGTGATTCGATGAGCACGATAAAGTGGAGGCGAGCTCTGTACGCATGTGTACTGAGTGATTCGATGAGCATGATAAAGTGGAGGCGAGCTCTGTACGCATGTATACTGAGTGATTAGATGAGCATGAAAAAGTGCAGACGGGCTCTGTACGCATATATACTGAATGATTCGATCAGCATGATAAAGTGGAGACGGGCTCTGTACGCATATATACTGAATGATTCGATGAGCATGATAAAGTGGAGGCGGGCTCTGCATGCATGTATACTGAGTGATTCGATGAGCATGATAAAGTGGAGATGAGCTCTGTACGCATGTATACTGAGTGATTCGATGAGCATGATAAAGTGGAGGCGGGCTCTGTACGCATGTATACTGAGTGAATCGATGAGTATGATAAAGTGGAGGCGGGCTCTGTACGCATGTATACTGAGTGATTCGATGAGCATGATAAAATGGAGACGCGCTCAGTACGCATGTATACTGAGTGATTAGATTAGCATGATAAAGTTGAGACGAGCTCTGTACGCATGTATACTAAGTGATTCGATGAGCATGATAAAGGGGAGGCGGGCTCTGTACGCATGTATACTAAGTGATTCGATGAGCATGATAAAATGGAGGCGGGCTCCGTACGCATGTATACTGAGTGATTAGATGAGCATGATAAAGTGGAGGCGGGCTCTGTACGCATGTATACTGAGTTATTCGAAGAGCATGACAAAGTGGAGGCGGGCTCTGTACGCATGTATACTAAGTGATTCGATGAGCATGATAAAGTGGAGACGAGCTCTGTACGCATGTATACTGAGTGATTCGATGAGCATGATAAAGTGGAGGCGGGATCTGTACGCATGTATATTGAGTGATTTTGATGAGCATGATAAAGTGGAGGCGGGCTCTGTACGCATGTATACTGAGTGATTCGATGAGCATGACAAATTGGAGGCTGGCTCTTTTCTACATGTATACTGAGTGATTCGATGAGCATGATAAAGTGGAGGCGGGCTCTGTACGCATGTATACCGAGTGATTCGATGAGCATGATAAATTGGAGGCGGGCTCTTTACGCATGTATAATGAGTGATTTGATGAGCATGATAAAGTGGAGGCGGGCTCTTTACGCATGTATACTGAGTGATTCGATGAGCATGATAAAGTGGAGGCGGGCTCTGTACGCATGTATACTGAGTGATTTGATGAGCATGATAAAGTGGAGGCGGGCTCTGTACGCATGTATACTGAGTGATTCGATGAGCATGATAAAGTGGAGGCGGGCTCTGTACGCATGTATACTGAGTGATTCGATGAGCATGATAAAGTGGAGGCGGGCTCTGTACGCATGTATACTGAGTGATTCGATTAGCACGATAAAGTGGAGGCGAGCTCTGTACGCATGTGTACTGAGTGATTCGATGAGCATGATAAAGTTGAGGCGAGCTCTGTACGCATGTATACTGAGTGATTAGATGAGCATGAAAAAGTGCAGACGGGCTCTGTACGCATATATACTGAATGATTCGATCAGCATGATAAAGTGGAGACGGGCTCTGTACGCATATATACTGAATGATTCGATGAGCATGATAAAGTGGAGGCGGGCTCTGCATGCATGTATACTGAGTGATTCGATGAGCATGATAAAGTGGAGATGAGCTCTGTACGCATGTATACTGAGTGATTCGATGAGCATGATAAAGTGGAGGCGGGCTCTGTACGCATGTATACTGAGTGAATCGATGAGTATGATAAAGTGGAGGCGGGCTCTGTACGCATGTATACTGAGTGATTCGATGAGCATGATAAAATGGAGACGCGCTCAGTACGCATGTATACTGAGTGATTAGATTAGCATGATAAAGTTGAGACGAGCTCTGTACGCATGTATACTAAGTGATTCGATGAGCATGATAAAGGGGAGGCGGGCTCTGTACGCATGTATACTAAGTGATTCGATGAGCATGATAAAATGGAGGCGGGCTCTGTACGCATGTATACTGAGTGATTAGATGAGCATGATAAAGTAGAGGCGGGCTCTGTACGCATGTATACTGAGTTATTCGAAGAGCATGACAAAGTGGAGGCGGGCTCTGTACGCATGTATACTAAGTGATTCGATGAGCATGATAAAGTGGAGACGAGCTCTGTACGCATGTATACTGAGTGATTCGATGAGCATGATAAAGTGGAGGCGGGATCTGTACGCATGTATATTGAGTGATTTTGATGAGCATGATAAAGTGGAGGCGGGCTCTGTACGCATGTATACTGAGTGATTCGATGAGCATGACAAATTGGAGGCTGGCTCTTTTCTACATGTATACTGAGTGATTCCATGAGCATGATAAAGTGGAGGCGGGCTCTGTACGCATGTATACTGAGTGATTCGATGAGCTTGATAAAGTGGAGGCGGGCCCCGTACGCATGTATACTAAGTGATTCGATGAGCATGATAAATTGGAGGCGGGCTCTGTACGCATGTATACTGAGTGATTCGATGAGCATGTTAAAGTGGAGGCGAGCTCAGTGCGCATGTGTACTGAGTGATTCGATGAGCATGATAAAGTGGAGGCAGGCTCTATACGCATGTATACTGAGTGATTCGATGAGCATGATAAAGTGGAGGCGAGCTCTCCACGCATGTTTACTGAGTGATTCGATGAGCATGATATAGTGGAGGCGAGCTCTGTACGCATGTATACTGAGTGATTCGATGAGCATGATAAAGTGGAGGCTAGCTCTGTACGCATGTATACTGAGTGATTCGATGAGCATGATATAGTGGAGGCGAGCTCTGTACGCATGTATATTGAGTGATTTGATGAGCATGATAAAGTGTAGGCGGGCTCTGTACGCATGTATACTGAGTGATTTGATGAGAATGATAAAGTGGAGGTGGGCTCTGTACGCATGTATACTGAGTGATTCGATGAGCATGATAAAGTGTAGGCGGGCTCTGTACGCATGTATACTGAGTGATTTGATGAGCATGATAAAATGGAGGCGGGCTCTGTACGCGTGTATACTGAGTGATTAGATGAGCATGATAAAGTGGAGGCGGGCTCCGTACGCATGTATACTGAGTGATTCGATGAGCATGACAAAGTGGAGGCGGGCTCTGTACGCATGTATACTAAGTAATTCGATGAGCATGATAAAGTGGAGACGAGCTCTGTACGCATGTATACTGAGTTATTCTATGAGCATGATAAAGTGGAGGCGGGCTCTGTACGCATGTATATTGAGTGATTTTGATGAGCATGATAAAGTGGAGGCGGGCTCTGTACGCATGTATACTGAGTGATTCGATGAGCATGATAAAGTGGAGGCGGGCTCTGTACGCATGTATACTGAGTGATTCGATGAGCATGATAAAGTGGAGGCGAGCTCTCTACGCATGTTTACTGAGTGATTCGATGAGCATGATATAGTGGAGGCGAGCTCTGTACGCATGTATACTGAGTGATTCGATGAGCATGATAAAGTGGAGGCTAGCTCTGTACGCATGTATACTGAGTGATTCGATGAGCATGATATAGTGGAGCCGAGCTCTGTACGCATGTATATTGAGTGATTTGATGAGCATGATAAAGTGTAGGCGGGCTCTGTACGCATGTATACTGAGTGATTCGATGAGCATGATAAAGTGGAGGCGGGCTCTGTACGCATGTATACTGAGTGATTCGATGAGCATGATAAAGTGGAGGCGGGCTCTGTACGCATGTATACTGAGTGATTAGATGAGCATGATAAAGTGGAGACGAGCTCTGTACGCATGTATACTGAGTGATTCGATGAGCATGATAAAGTGGAGGCGGGCTCTGTACGCATGTATACTGAGTGATTCGATGAGCATGATAAAATGGAGGCGGGCTCTGTACGCATGTATACTGAGTGATTCGATGAGCATGATAAAGTGGAGGCGGGCTCTGTACGCATGTATACTGAGTGATTCGATGAGCATGATAAAGTGGAGGCGGGCTCTGTACGCATGTATACTGAGTGATTCGATGAGCATGATAAAGTGGAGGCGAGCTCTGTACGCATGTATACTGAGTGATTCGATGAGCATGATAAAGTGGAGGCGGGCTCTGTACGCATGTATACTGAGTGATTCGATGAGCATGATAAAGTGGAGGCGGGCTCTGTACGCATGTATACTGAGTGATTCGATGAGCATGATAAAGTGGAGGCGGGCTCTGTACGCATGTATACTGAGTGATTCGATGAGCATGATAAAGTGGAGGCGGGCTCTGTACGCATGTATACTGAGTGATTCGATGAGCATGATAAAGTGGAGGCGGGCTCTGTACGCATGTATACTGAGTGATTCGATGAGCATGATAAAGTGGAGGCGGGCTCTGTACGCATGTATACTGAGTGATTCGATGAGCATGATAAAGTGGAGGCGAGCTCTGTACGCATGTATACTGAGTGATTCGATGAGCATGATAAAGTGGAGGCGAGCTCTGTACGCATGTATACTGAGTGATTCGATGAGCATGAAAAAGTGGAGGCGGGCTCTGTACGCATGTATACTGAGTGATTCGATGAGCATGATAAAGTGGAGACGGGCTCTGTACGCATGTATACTGAGTGATTCGATGAGCATGATAAAGTGGAGGCGGGCTCTGTATGCATGTATACTGAGTGATTCGATGAGCATGATAAAGTGGAGATGAGCTCTGTACGCATGTATACTGAGTGATTCGATGAGCATGATAAAGTGGAGGCGGGCTCTGTACGCATGTATACTGAGTGAATCGATGAGCATGATAAAGTGGAGGCGGGCTCTGTACGCATGTATACTGAGTGATTCGATGAGCATGATAAAATGGAGGCGCGCTCTGTACGCATGTATACTGAGTGATTCGATGAGCATGATAAAGTGGAGACGAGCTCTGTACGCATGTATACTAGTGATTCGATGAGCATGATAAAGGGAGGCGGGCTCTGTACGCATGTATACTGAGTGATTCGATGAGCATGATAAAGTGGAGGCGGGCTCTGTACGCATGTATACTGAGTGATTCGATGAGCATGATAAAGTGGAGGCGGGCTCTGTACGCATGTATACTGAGTGATTCGAAGAGCATGACAAAGTGGAGGCGGGCTCTGTACGCATGTATACTGAGTGATTCGATGAGCATGATAAAGTGGAGACGAGCTCTGTACGCATGTATACTGAGTGATTCGATGAGCATGATAAAGTGGAGGCGGGCTCTGTACGCATGTATACTGAGTGATTCGATGAGCATGATAAAGTGGAGGCGGGCTCTGTACGCATGTATACTGAGTGATTCGATGAGCATGATAAATTGGAGGCTGGCTCTTTACGCATGTATACTGAGTGATTCGATGAGCATGATAAAGTGGAGGCGGGCTCTGTACGCATGTATACTGAGTGATTCGATGAGCATGATAAAGTGGAGGCGGGCTCTGTACGCATGTATACTGAGTGATTCGATGAGCATGATAAAGTGGAGGCGGGCTCTGTACGCATGTATACTGAGTGATTCGATGAGCATGATAAAGTGGAGGCGGGCTCTGTACGCATGTATACTGAGTGATTCGATGAGCATGATAAAGTGGAGGCGAGCTCTGTACGCATGTATACTGAGTGATTCGATGAGCATGATAAAGTGGAGGCGAGCTCTGTACGCATGTATACTGATTGATTCGATGAGCATGATAAAGTGGAGGCGAGCTCTGTACGCATGTATACTGAGTGATTCGATGAGCATGATAAAGTGGTAGTGGAGGCGGGCTCTGTACGCATGTATACTGAGTGATTCGATGAGCATGATAAAGTGGAGGCGGGCTCTGTACGCATGTATACTGAGTGATTCGATGAGCATGATAAAATGGAGGCGGGCTCTGTACGCATGTATACTGAGTGATTAGATGAGCATGATAAAGTGGAGGCGAGCTCTGTACGCATGTATACTGAGTGATTCGATGAGCATGATAAAGGGGAGGCGGGCTCTGTACGCATGTATACTAAGTGATTCGATGAGCATGATAAAATGGAGGCGGGCTCTGTACGCATGTATACTGAGTGATTCGATGAGCATGATAAAGTGGAGGCGGGCTCTGTACGCATGTATACTGAGTGATTCGATGAGCATGATAAAGTGGAGGCGGGCTCTGTACGCATGTATACTGAGTGATTCGATGAGCATGATAAAGTGGAGACGAGCTCTGTACGCATGTATACTGAGTGATTCGATGAGCATGATAAAGTGGAGGCGGGCTCTGTACGCATGTATACTGAGTGATTCGATGAGCATGATAAAGTGGAGGCGGGCTCTGTACGCATGTATACTGAGTGATTCGATGAGCATGATAAAGTGGAGGCGGGCTCTGTACGCATGTATACTGAGTGATTCGATGAGCATGATAAAGTGGAGGCGGGCTCTGTACGCATGTATACTGAGTGATTCGATGAGCATGATAAAGTGGAGGCGGGCTCTGTACGCATGTATACTGAGTGATTCGATGAGCATGATAAAGTGGAGGCGGGCTCTGTACGCATGTATACTGAGTGATTCGATGAGCATGATAAAGTGGAGGCGGGCTCTGTACGCATGTATACTGAGTGATTCGATGAGCATGATAAAGTGGAGGCGGGCTCTGTACGCATGTATACTGAGTGATTCGATGAGCATGATAAAGTGGAGGCGAGCTCTGTACGCATGTATACTGAGTGATTCGATGAGCATGATAAAGTGGAGGCGAGCTCTGTACGCATGTATACTGAGTGATTCGATGAGCATGATAAAGTGGAGACGGGCTCTGTACGCATGTATACTGAGTGATTCGATGAGCATGATAAAGTGGAGGCGGGCTCTGTACGCATGTATACTGAGTGATTCGATGAGCATGATAAAGTGGAGGCGGGCTCTGTACGCATGTATACTGAGTGATTCGATGAGCATGATAAAGTGGAGGCGAGCTCTGTACGCATGTATACTGAGTGATTCGATGAGCATGATAAAGTGGAGGCGGGCTCTGTACGCATGTATACTGAGTGATTCGATGAGCATGATAAAGTGGAGGCGGGCTCTGTACGCATGTATACTGAGTGATTCGATGAGCATGATAAAGTGGAGGCGCGCTCTGTACGCATGTATACTGAGTGATTAGATGAGCATGATAAAGTGGAGGCGAGCTCTGTACGCATGTATACTGAGTGATTCGATGAGCATGATAAAGTGGAGGCGGGCTCTGTACGCATGTATACTGAGTGATTCGATGAGCATGATAAAGTGGAGGCGGGCTCTGTACGCATGTATACTGAGTGATTCGATGAGCATGATAAAGTGGAGGCGGGCTCTGTACGCATGTATACTGAGTGATTCGATGAGCATGATAAAGTGGAGGCGGGCTCTGTACGCATGTATACTGAGTGATTCGATGAGCATGATAAAGTGGAGGCGAGCTCTGTACGCATGTATACTGAGTGATTCGATGAGCATGATAAAGTGGAGGCGGGCTCTGTACGCATGTATACTGAGTGATTCGATGAGCATGATAAAGTGGAGGCGGGCTCTGTACGCATGTATACTGAGTGATTCGATGAGCATGATAAAGTGGAGGCGGCTCTGTACGCATGTATACTGAGTGATTCGATGAGCATGATAAAGTGGAGGCGGGCTCTGTACGCATGTATACTGAGTGATTCGATGAGCATGATAAAGTGGAGGCGGGCTCTGTACGCATGTATACTGAGTGATTCGATGAGCATGATAAAGTGGAGGCGAGCTCTGTACGCATGTATACTGAGTGATTCGATGAGCATGATAAAGTGGAGGCGGGCTCTGTACGCATGTATACTGAGTGATTCGATGAGCATGATAAAGTGGAGGCGAGCTCTGTACGCATGTATACTGAGTGATTCGATGAGCATGATAAAGTGGAGGCGACCTCTGTACGCATGTATACTGAGTGATTCGATGAGCATGATAAAGTGGAGGCTAGCTCTGTACGCATGTATACTGAGTGATTCGATGAGCATGATAAAGTGGAGGCGAGCTCTGTACGCATGTATACTGAGTGATTCGATGAGCATGATAAAGTGGAGGCGAGCTCTGTACGCATGTATACTGAGTGATTCGATGAGCATGATAAAGTGGAGGCGGGCTCTGTACGCATGTATACTGAGTGATTCGATGAGCATGATAAAGTGGAGGCGGGCTCTGTACGCATGTATACTGAGTGATTCGATGAGCATGATAAAGTGGAGGCGAGCTCTGTACGCATGTATACTGAGTGATTCGATGAGCATGATAAAGTGGAGGCGGGCTCTGTACGCATGTATACTGAGTGATTCGATGAGCATGATAAAGTGGAGGCGGGCTCTGTACGCATGTATACTGAGTGATTCGATGAGCATGATAAAGTGGAGGCGAGCTCTGTACGCATGTATACTGAGTGATTCGATGAGCATGATAAAGTGGAGGCGGGCTCTGTACGCATGTATACTGAGTGATTCGATGAGCATGATAAAGTGGAGGCGAGCTCTGTACGCATGTATACTGAGTGATTCGATGAGCATGATAAAGTGGAGGCGGGCTCTGTACGCATGTATACTGAGTGATTCGATGAGCATGATAAAGTGGAGGCGGGCTCTGTACGCATGTATACTGAGTGATTCGATGAGCATGATAAAGTGGAGACGAGCTCTGTACGCATGTATACTGAGTGATTCGATGAGCATGATAAAGTGGAGGCGAGCTCTGTACGCATGTATACTGAGTGATTCGATGAGCATGAAAAAGTGGAGGCGGGCTCTGTACGCATGTATACTGAGTGATTCGATGAGCATGATAAAGTGGAGGAGTGCTCTGTACGCATGTATACTGAGTGATTCGATGAGCATGATAAAGTGGAGGCTGGCTCTGTACGCATGTATACTGAGTGATTCGATGAGCATGATAAAGTGGAGGCGAGCTCTGTACGCATGTATACTGAGTGATTCGATGAGCATGATAAAGTGGAGGCGGGCTCTGTACGCATGTATACTGAGTGATTCGATGAGCATGATAAAGTGGAGACGAGCTCTGTACGCATGTATACTGAGTGATTCGATGAGCATGATAAAGTGGAGGCGGGCTCTGTACGCATGTATACTGAGTGATTCGATGAGCATGATAAAGTGGAGACGAGCTCTGTACGCATGTATACTGAGTGATTCGATGAGCATGATAAAGTGGAGGCGGGCTCTGTACGCATGTATACTGAGTGATTCGATGAGCATGATAAAGTGGAGGCGGGCTCTGTACGCATGTATACTGAGTGATTCGATGAGCATGATAAAGTGGAGGCGGGCTCTGTACGCATGTATACTGAGTGATTCGATGAGCATGATAAAGTGGAGGCGGGCTCTGTACGCATGTATACTGAGTGATTCGATGAGCATGATAAAGTGGAGGCGGGCTCTGTACGCATGTATACTGAGTGATTCGATGAGCATGATAAAGTGGAGGCGGGCTCTGTACGCATGTATACTGAGTGATTCGATGAGCATGATAAAGTGGAGGCGGGCTCTGTACGCATGTATACTGAGTGATTCGATGAGCATGATAAAGTGGAGGCGGGCTCTGTACGCATGTATACTGAGTGATTCGATGAGCATGATAAAGTGGAGGCGAGCTCTGTACGCATGTATACTGAGTGATTCGATGAGCATGATAAAGTGGAGGCGGGCTCTGTACGCATGTATACTGAGTGATTCGATGAGCATGATAAAGTGGAGGCGGGCTCTGTACGCATGTATACTGAGTGATTCGATGAGCATGATAAAGTGGAGGCGCGCTCTGTACGCATGTATACTGAGTGATTCGATGAGCATGATAAAGTGGAGACGAGCTCTGTACGCATGTATACTGAGTGATTCGATGAGCATGATAAAGTGGAGGCGGGCTCTGTACGCATGTATACTGAGTGATTCGATGAGCATGATAAAGTGGAGGCGGGCTCTGTACGCATGTATACTGAGTGATTCGATGAGCATGATAAAGTGGAGGCGGGCTCTGTACGCATGTATACTGAGTGATTCGATGAGCATGATAAAGTGGAGGCGGGCTCTGTACGCATGTATACTGAGTGATTCGATGAGCATGATAAAGTGGAGACGAGCTCTGTACGCATGTATACTGAGTGATTCGATGAGCATGATAAAGTGGAGGCGGGCTCTGTACGCATGTATACTGAGTGATTCGATGAGCATGATAAAGTGGAGGCGGGCTCTGTACGCATGTATACTGAGTGATTCGATGAGCATGATAAAGTGGAGGCGGGCTCTGTACGCATGTATACTGAGTGATTCGATGAGCATGATAAAGTGGAGGCGGGCTCTGTACGCATGTATACTGAGTGATTCGATGAGCATGATAAAGTGGAGGCGGGCTCTGTACGCATGTATACTGAGTGATTCGATGAGCATGATAAAGTGGAGGCGGGCTCTGTACGCATGTATACTGAGTGATTCGATGAGCATGATAAAGTGGAGGCGGGCTCTGTACGCATGTATACTGAGTGATTCGATGAGCATGATAAAGTGGAGGCGAGCTCTGTACGCATGTATACTGAGTGATTCGATGAGCATGATAAAGTGGAGGCGAGCTCTGTACGCATGTATACTGAGTGATTCGATGAGCATGATAAAGTGGAGGCGAGCTCTGTACGCATGTATACTGAGTGATTCGATGAGCATGATAAAGTGGTAAAGTGGAGGCGGGCTCTGTACGCATGTATACTGAGTGATTCGATGAGCATGATAAAGTGGAGGCGGGCTCTGTACGCATGTATACTGAGTGATTCGATGAGCATGATAAAATGGAGGCGGGCTCTGTACGCATGTATACTGAGTGATTCGATGAGCATGATAAAGTGGAGACGAGCTCTGTACGCATGTATACTGAGTGATTCGATGAGCATGATAAAGTGGAGGCGGGCTCTGTACGCATGTATACTAAGTGATTCGATGAGCATGATAAAGTGGAGGCGGGCTCTGTACGCATGTATACTGAGTGATTCGATGAGCATGATAAAGTGGAGGCGGGCTCTGTACGCATGTATACTGAGTGATTCGATGAGCATGATAAAGTGGAGGCGGGCTCTGTACGCATGTATACTGAGTGATTCGATGAGCATGATAAAGTGGAGACGAGCTCTGTACGCATGTATACTGAGTGATTCGATGAGCATGATAAAGTGGAGGCGGGCTCTGTACGCATGTATACTGAGTGATTCGATGAGCATGATAAAGTGGAGGCGGGCTCTGTACGCATGTATACTGAGTGATTCGATGAGCATGATAAAGTGGAGGCGGGCTCTGTACGCATGTATACTGAGTGATTGATGAGCATGATAAAGTGGAGGCGGGCTCTGTACGCATGTATACTGAGTGATTCGATGAGCATGATAAAGTGGAGGCGGGCTCTGTACGCATGTATACTGAGTGATTCGATGAGCATGATAAAGTGGAGGCGGGCTCTGTACGCATGTATACTGAGTGATTCGATGAGCATGATAAAGTGGAGGCGGGCTCTGTACGCATGTATACTGAGTGATTCGATGAGCATGATAAAGTGGAGGCGGGCTCTGTACGCATGTATACTGAGTGATTCGATGAGCATGATAAAGTGGAGGCGAGCTCTGTACGCATGTATACTGAGTGATTCGATGAGCATGATAAAGTGGAGGCGAGCTCTGTACGCATGTATACTGAGTGATTCGATGAGCATGATAAAGTGGAGACGGGCTCTGTACGCATGTATACTGAGTGATTCGATGAGCATGATAAAGTGGAGGCGGGCTCTGTACGCATGTATACTGAGTGATTCGATGAGCATGATAAAGTGGAGGCGGGCTCTGTATGCATGTATACTGAGTGATTCGATGAGCATGATAAAGTGGAGATGAGCTCTGTACGCATGTATACTGAGTGATTCGATGAGCATGATAAAGTGGAGGCGGGCTCTGTACGCATGTATACTGAGTGATTCGATGAGCATGATAAAGTGGAGGCGGGCTCTGTACGCATGTATACTGAGTGATTCGATGAGCATGATAAAGTGGAGGCGCGCTCTGTACGCATGTATACTGAGTGATTCGATGAGCATGATAAAGTGGAGGCGAGCTCTGTACGCATGTATACTGAGTGATTCGATGAGCATGATAAAGTGGAGGCGGGCTCTGTACGCATGTATACTGAGTGATTCGATGAGCATGATAAAGTGGAGGCGGGCTCTGTACGCATGTATACTGAGTGATTCGATGAGCATGATAAAGTGGAGGCGGGCTCTGTACGCATGTATACTGAGTGATTCGATGAGCATGATAAAGTGGAGGCGGGCTCTGTACGCATGTATACTGAGTGATTCGATGAGCATGATAAAGTGGAGGCGAGCTCTGTACGCATGTATACTGAGTGATTCGATGAGCATGATAAAGTGGAGGCGGGCTCTGTACGCATGTATACTGAGTGATTCGATGAGCATGATAAAGTGGAGGCGGGCTCTGTACGCATGTATACTGAGTGATTCGATGAGCATGATAAAGTGGAGGCTGGCTCTTTACGCATGTATACTGAGTGATTCGATGAGCATGATAAAGTGGAGGCGGGCTCTGTACGCATGTATACTGAGTGATTCGATGAGCATGATAAAGTGGAGGCGGGCTCTGTACGCATGTATACTGAGTGATTCGATGAGCATGATAAAGTGGAGGCGAGCTCTGTACGCATGTATACTGAGTGATTCGATGAGCATGATAAAGTGGAGGCGGCTCTGTACGCATGTATACTGAGTGATTCGATGAGCATGATAAAGTGGAGGCGAGCTCTGTACGCATGTATACTGAGTGATTCGATGAGCATGATAAAGTGGAGGCGAGCTCTGTACGCATGTATACTGAGTGATTCGATGAGCATGATAAAGTGGAGGCTAGCTCTGTACGCATGTATACTGAGTGATTCGATGAGCATGATAAAGTGGAGGCGAGCTCTGTACGCATGTATACTGAGTGATTCGATGAGCATGATAAAGTGGAGGCGAGCTCTGTACGCATGTATACTGAGTGATTCGATGAGCATGATAAAGTGGAGGCGGGCTCTGTACGCATGTATACTGAGTGATTCGATGAGCATGATAAAGTGGAGGCGAGCTCTGTACGCATGTATACTGAGTGATTCGATGAGCATGATAAAGTGGAGGCGAGCTCTGTACGCATGTATACTGAGTGATTCGATGAGCATGATAAAGTGGAGGCGGGCTCTGTACGCATGTATACTGAGTGATTCGATGAGCATGATAAAGTGGAGGCGGGCTCTGTACGCATGTATACTGAGTGATTCGATGAGCATGATAAAGTGGAGGCGAGCTCTGTACGCATGTATACTGAGTGATTCGATGAGCATGATATAGTGGAGGCGGGCTCTGTACGCATGTATACTGAGTGATTCGATGAGCATGATAAAGTGGAGGCGAGCTCTGTACGCATGTATACTGAGTGATTCGATGAGCATGATAAAGTGGAGGCGGGCTCTGTACGCATGTATACTGAGTGATTCGATGAGCATGATAAAGTGGAGGCGGGCTCTGTACGCATGTATACTGAGTGATTCGATGAGCATGATAAAGTGGAGGCGGCTCTGTACGCATGTATACTGAGTGATTCGATGAGCATGATAAAGTGGAGGCGAGCTCTGTACGCATGTATACTGAGTGATTCGATGAGCATGATAAAGTGGAGGCGGGCTCTGTACGCATGTATACTGAGTGATTCGATGAGCATGATAAAGTGGAGGCGTGCTCTGTACGCATGTATACTGAGTGATTCGATGAGCATGATAAAGTGGAAGCGGGCTCTGTACGCATGTATACTGAGTGATTCGATGAGCATGATAAAGTGGAGGCGAGCTCTGTACGCATGTATACTGAGTGATTCGATGAGCATGATAAAGTGGAGGCGGGCTCTGTACGCATGTATACTGAGTGATTCGATGAGCATGATAAAGTGGAGACGAGCTCTGTACGCATGTATACTGAGTGATTCGATGAGCATGATAAAGTGGAGGCGGGCTCTGTACGCATGTATACTGAGTGATTCGATGAGCATGATAAAGTGGAGACGAGCTCTGTACGCATGTATACTGAGTGATTCGATGAGCATGATAAAGTGGAGGCGGGCTCTGTACGCATGTATACTGAGTGATTCGATGAGCATGATAAAGTGGAGGCGGGCTCTGTACGCATGTATACTGAGTGATTCGATGAGCATGATAAAGTGGAGGCGGGCTCTGTACGCATGTATACTGAGTGATTCGATGAGCATGATAAAGTGGAGGCGGGCTCTGTACGCATGTATACTGAGTGATTCGATGAGCATGATAAAGTGGAGGCGGGCTCTGTACGCATGTATACTGAGTGATTCGATGAGCATGATAAAGTGGAGGCGGGCTCTGTACGCATGTATACTGAGTGATTCGATGAGCATGATAAAGTGGAGGCGGGCTCTGTACGCATGTATACTGAGTGATTCGATGAGCATGATAAAGTGGAGGCGGGCTCTGTACGCATGTATACTGAGTGATTCGATGAGCATGATAAAGTGGAGGCGAGCTCTGTACGCATGTATACTGAGTGATTCGATGAGCATGATAAAGTGGAGGCGAGCTCTGTACGCATGTATACTGAGTGATTCGATGAGCATGATAAAGTGGAGGCGGGCTCTGTACGCATGTATACTGAGTGATTCGATGAGCATGATAAAGTGGAGGCGGGCTCTGTACGCATGTATACTGAGTGATTCGATGAGCATGATAAAGTGGAGGCGGGCTCTGTACGCATGTATACTGAGTGATTCGATGAGCATGATAAAGTGGAGGCGGGCTCTGTACGCATGTATACTGAGTGATTCGATGAGCATGATAAAGTGGAGGCGGCTCTGTACGCATGTATACTGAGTGATTCGATGAGCATGATAAAGTGGAGGCGAGCTCTGTACGCATGTATACTGAGTGATTCGATGAGCATGATAAAGTGGAGGCGGGCTCTGTACGCATGTATACTGAGTGATTCGATGAGCATGATAAAGTGGAGGCGGGCTCTGTACGCATGTATACTGAGTGATTCGATGAGCATGATAAAGTGGAGGCGGGCTCTGTACGCATGTATACTGAGTGATTCGATGAGCATGATAAAGTGGAGGCGGGCTCTGTACGCATGTATACTGAGTGATTCGATGAGCATGATAAAGTGGAGGCGAGCTCTGTACGCATGTATACTGAGTGATTCGATGAGCATGATAAAGTGGAGGCGGGCTCTGTACGCATGTATACTGAGTGATTCGATGAGCATGATAAAGTGGAGGCGGGCTCTGTACGCATGTATACTGAGTGATTCGATGAGCATGATAAAGTGGAGGCGGGCTCTGTACGCATGTATACTGAGTGATTCGATGAGCATGATAAAGTGGAGGCGGGCTCTGTACGCATGTATACTGAGTGATTCGATGAGCATGATAAAGTGGAGGCGGGCTCTGTACGCATGTATACTGAGTGATTCGATGAGCATGATAAAGTGGAGGCGGGCTCTGTACGCATGTATACTGAGTGATTCGATGAGCATGATAAAGTGGAGGCGAGCTCTGTACGCATGTATACTGAGTGATTCGATGAGCATGATAAAGTGGAGGCGGGCTCTGTACGCATGTATACTGAGTGATTCGATGAGCATGATAAAGTGGAGGCGAGCTCTGTACGCATGTATACTGAGTGATTCGATGAGCATGATAAAGTGGAGGCGAGCTCTGTACGCATGTATACTGAGTGATTCGATGAGCATGATAAAGTGGAGGCGAGCTCTGTACGCATGTATACTGAGTGATTCGATGAGCATGATAAAGTGGAGGCGAGCTCTGTACGCATGTATACTGAGTGATTCGATGAGCATGATAAAGTGGAGGCGAGCTCTGTACGCATGTATACTGAGTGATTCGATGAGCATGATAAAGTGGAGGCGGGCTCTGTACGCATGTATACTGAGTGATTCGATGAGCATGATAAAGTGGAGGCGGGCTCTGTACGCATGTATACTGAGTGATTCGATGAGCATGATAAAGTGGAGGCGAGCTCTGTACGCATGTATACTGAGTGATTCGATGAGCATGATAAAGTGGAGGCGGGCTCTGTACGCATGTATACTGAGTGATTCGATGAGCATGATAAAGTGGAGGCGGGCTCTGTACGCATGTATACTGAGTGATTCGATGAGCATGATAAAGTGGAGGCGAGCTCTGTACGCATGTATACTGAGTGATTCGATGAGCATGATAAAGTGGAGGCGGGCTCTGTACGCATGTATACTGAGTGATTCGATGAGCATGATAAAGTGGAGGCGAGCTCTGTACGCATGTATACTGAGTGATTCGATGAGCATGATAAAGTGGAGGCGGGCTCTGTACGCATGTATACTGAGTGATTCGATGAGCATGATAAAGTGGAGGCGGGCTCTGTACGCATGTATACTGAGTGATTCGATGAGCATGATAAAGTGGAGACGAGCTCTGTACGCATGTATACTGAGTGATTCGATGAGCATGATAAAGTGGAGGCGGGCTCTGTACGCATGTATACTGAGTGATTCGATGAGCATGATAAAGTGGAGGCGGCTCTGTACGCATGTATACTGAGTGATTCGATGAGCATGATAAAGTGGAGGCTGGCTCTGTACGCATGTATACTGAGTGATTCGATGAGCATGATAAAGTGGAGGCGAGCTCTGTACGCATGTATACTGAGTGATTCGATGAGCATGATAAAGTGGAGGCGGGCTCTGTACGCATGTATACTGAGTGATTCGATGAGCATGATAAAGTGGAGGCGAGCTCTGTACGCATGTATACTGAGTGATTCGATGAGCATGATAAAGTGGAGGCGGGCTCTGTACGCATGTATACTGAGTGATTCGATGAGCATGATAAAGTGGAGGCGAGCTCTGTACGCATGTATACTGAGTGATTCGATGAGCATGATAAAGTGGAGGCGGGCTCTGTACGCATGTATACTGAGTGATTCGATGAGCATGATAAAGTGGAGGCGAGCTCTGTACGCATGTATACTGAGTGATTCGATGAGCATGATAAAGTGGAGGCGGGCTCTGTACGCATGTATACTGAGTGATTCGATGAGCATGATAAAGTGGAGGCGGCTCTGTACGCATGTATACTGAGTGATTCGATGAGCATGATAAAGTGGAGGCGGGCTCTGTACGCATGTATACTGAGTGATTCGATGAGCATGATAAAGTGGAGGCGGGCTCTGTACGCATGTATACTGAGTGATTCGATGAGCATGATAAAGTGGAGGCGAGCTCTGTACGCATGTATACTGAGTGATTCGATGAGCATGATAAAGTGGAGGCGGGCTCTGTACGCATGTATACTGAGTGATTCGATGAGCATGATAAAGTGGAGGCGGGCTCTGTACGCATGTATACTGAGTGATTCGATGAGCATGATAAAGTGGAGGCGGCTCTGTACGCATGTATACTGAGTGATTCGATGAGCATGATAAAGTGGAGGCGGGCTCTGTACGCATGTATACTGAGTGATTCGATGAGCATGATAAAGTGGAGGCGGGCTCTGTACGCATGTATACTGAGTGATTCGATGAGCATGATAAAGTGGAGGCGGGCTCTGTACGCATGTATACTGAGTGATTCGATGAGCATGATAAAGTGGAGGCGAGCTCTGTACGCATGTATACTGAGTGATTCGATGAGCATGATAAAGTGGAGGCGAGCTCTGTACGCATGTATACTGAGTGATTCGATGAGCATGATAAAGTGGAGGCGAGCTCTGTACGCATGTATACTGAGTGATTCGATGAGCATGATAAAGTGGAGGCGAGCTCTGTACGCATGTATACTGAGTGATTCGATGAGCATGATAAAGTGGAGGCGGCTCTGTACGCATGTATACTGAGTGATTCGATGAGCATGATAAAGTGGAGGCGAGCTCTGTACGCATGTATACTGAGTGATTCGATGAGCATGATAAAGTGGAGGCGAGCTCTGTACGCATGTATACTGAGTGATTCGATGAGCATGATAAAGTGGAGGCGGGCTCTGTACGCATGTATACTGAGTGATTCGATGAGCATGATAAAGTGGAGGCGGGCTCTGTACGCATGTATACTGAGTGATTCGATGAGCATGATAAAGTGGAGGCGAGCTCTGTACGCATGTATACTGAGTGATTCGATGAGCATGATAAAGTGGAGGCGGGCTCTGTACGCATGTATACTGAGTGATTCGATGAGCATGATAAAGTGGAGGCGGGCTCTGTACGCATGTATACTGAGTGATTCGATGAGCATGATAAAGTGGAGGCGAGGCTCTGTACGCATGTATACTGAGTGATTCGATGAGCATGATAAAGTGGAGGCGGGCTCTGTACGCATGTATACTGAGTGATTCGATGAGCATGATAAAGTGGAGGCGAGCTCTGTACGCATGTATACTGAGTGATTCGATGAGCATGATAAAGTGGAGGCGGGCTCTGTACGCATGTATACTGAGTGATTCGATGAGCATGATAAAGTGGAGGCGGGCTCTGTACGCATGTATACTGAGTGATTCGATGAGCATGATAAAGTGGAGGCGAGCTCTGTACGCATGTATACTGAGTGATTCGATGAGCATGATAAAGTGGAGGCGAGCTCTGTACGCATGTATACTGAGTGATTCGATGAGCATGATAAAGTGGAGGCGAGCTCTGTACGCATGTATACTGAGTGATTCGATGAGCATGATAAAGTGGAGGCGGCTCTGTACGCATGTATACTGAGTGATTCGATGAGCATGATAAAGTGGAGGCGGGCTCTGTACGCATGTATACTGAGTGATTCGATGAGCATGATAAAGTGGAGGCGAGCTCTGTACGCATGTATACTGAGTGATTCGATGAGCATGATAAAGTGGAGGCGAGCTCTGTACGCATGTATACTGAGTGATTCGATGAGCATGATAAAGTGGAGGCGGGCTCTGTACGCATGTATACTGAGTGATTCGATGAGCATGATAAAGTGGAGGCGAGCTCTGTACGCATGTATACTGAGTGATTCGATGAGCATGATAAAGTGGAGGCGAGCTCTGTACGCATGTATACTGAGTGATTCGATGAGCATGATAAAGTGGAGGCGGGCTCTGTACGCATGTATACTGAGTGATTCGATGAGCATGATAAAGTGGAGGCGGGCTCTGTACGCATGTATACTGAGTGATTCGATGAGCATGATAAAGTGGAGGCGAGCTCTGTACGCATGTATACTGAGTGATTCGATGAGCATGATAAAGTGGAGGCGGGCTCTGTACGCATGTATACTGAGTGATTCGATGAGCATGATAAAGTGGAGGCGGGCTCTGTACGCATGTATACTGAGTGATTCGATGAGCATGATAAAGTGGAGGCGAGCTCTGTACGCATGTATACTGAGTGATTCGATGAGCATGATAAAGTGGAGGCGGGCTCTGTACGCATGTATACTGAGTGATTCGATGAGCATGATAAAGTGGAGGCGAGCTCTGTACGCATGTATACTGAGTGATTCGATGAGCATGATAAAGTGGAGGCGGGCTCTGTACGCATGTATACTGAGTGATTCGATGAGCATGATAAAGTGGAGGCGAGCTCTGTACGCATGTATACTGAGTGATTCGATGAGCATGATAAAGTGGAGGCGGGCTCTGTACGCATGTATACTGAGTGATTCGATGAGCATGATAAAGTGGAGGCGGGCTCTGTACGCATGTATACTGAGTGATTCGATGAGCATGATAAAGTGGAGGCGAGCTCTGTACGCATGTATACTGAGTGATTCGATGAGCATGATAAAGTGGAGGCGGGCTCTGTACGCATGTATACTGAGTGATTCGATGAGCATGATAAAGTGGAGGCGAGCTCTGTACGCATGTATACTGAGTGATTCGATGAGCATGATAAAGTGGAGGCGGGCTCTGTACGCATGTATACTGAGTGATTCGATGAGCATGATAAAGTGGAGGCGGGCTCTGTACGCATGTATACTGAGTGATTCGATGAGCATGATAAAGTGGAGGCGAGCTCTGTACGCATGTATACTGAGTGATTCGATGAGCATGATAAAGTGGAGGCGGGCTCTGTACGCATGTATACTGAGTGATTCGATGAGCATGATAAAGTGGAGGCGGGCTCTGTACGCATGTATACTGAGTGATTCGATGAGCATGATAAAGTGGAGGCGAGCTCTGTACGCATGTATACTGAGTGATTCGATGAGCATGATAAAGTGGAGGCGGGCTCTGTACGCATGTATACTGAGTGATTCGATGAGCATGATAAAGTGGAGGCGAGCTCTGTACGCATGTATACTGAGTGATTCGATGAGCATGATAAAGTGGAGGCGGGCTCTGTACGCATGTATACTGAGTGATTCGATGAGCATGATAAAGTGGAGGCGAGCTCTGTACGCATGTATACTGAGTGATTCGATGAGCATGATAAAGTGGAGGCGGGCTCTGTACGCATGTATACTGAGTGATTCGATGAGCATGATAAAGTGGAGGCGAGCTCTGTACGCATGTATACTGAGTGATTCGATGAGCATGATAAAGTGGAGGCGAGCTCTGTACGCATGTATACTGAGTGATTCGATGAGCATGATAAAGTGGAGGCGGGCTCTGTACGCATGTATACTGAGTGATTCGATGAGCATGATAAAGTGGAGGCGGGCTCTGTACGCATGTATACTGAGTGATTCGATGAGCATGATAAAGTGGAGGCGAGCTCTGTACGCATGTATACTGAGTGATTCGATGAGCATGATAAAGTGGAGGCGGGCTCTGTACGCATGTATACTGAGTGATTCGATGAGCATGATAAAGTGGAGGCGGGCTCTGTACGCATGTATACTGAGTGATTCGATGAGCATGATAAAGTGGAGGCGAGCTCTGTACGCATGTATACTGAGTGATTCGATGAGCATGATAAAGTGGAGGCGGGCTCTGTACGCATGTATACTGAGTGATTCGATGAGCATGATAAAGTGGAGGCGAGCTCTGTACGCATGTATACTGAGTGATTCGATGAGCATGATAAAGTGGAGGCGGGCTCTGTACGCATGTATACTGAGTGATTCGATGAGCATGATAAAGTGGAGGCGGGCTCTGTACGCATGTATACTGAGTGATTCGATGAGCATGATAAAGTGGAGGCGGGCTCTGTACGCATGTATACTGAGTGATTCGATGAGCATGATAAAGTGGAGGCGGGCTCTGTACGCATGTATACTGAGTGATTCGATGAGCATGATAAAGTGGAGGCGGGCTCTGTACGCATGTATACTGAGTGATTCGATGAGCATGATAAAGTGGAGGCGAGCTCTGTACGCATGTATACTGAGTGATTCGATGAGCATGATAAAGTGGAGGCGGGCTCTGTACGCATGTATACTGAGTGATTCGATGAGCATGATAAAGTGGAGGCGGCTCTGTACGCATGTATACTGAGTGATTCGATGAGCATGATAAAGTGGAGGCGGCTCTGTACGCATGTATACTGAGTGATTCGATGAGCATGATAAAGTGGAGGCGGCTCTGTACGCATGTATACTGAGTGATTCGATGAGCATGATAAAGTGGAGGCGGGCTCTGTACGCATGTATACTGAGTGATTCGATGAGCATGATAAAGTGGAGGCGAGCTCTGTACGCATGTATACTGAGTGATTCGATGAGCATGATAAAGTGGAGGCGAGCTCTGTACGCATGTATACTGAGTGATTCGATGAGCATGATAAAGTGGAGGCGGGCTCTGTACGCATGTATACTGAGTGATTCGATGAGCATGATAAAGTGGAGGCGAGCTCTGTACGCATGTATACTGAGTGATTCGATGAGCATGATAAAGTGGAGGCGAGCTCTGTACGCATGTATACTGAGTGATTCGATGAGCATGATAAAGTGGAGGCGGGCTCTGTACGCATGTATACTGAGTGATTCGATGAGCATGATAAAGTGGAGGCGGGCTCTGTACGCATGTATACTGAGTGATTCGATGAGCATGATAAAGTGGAGGCGGGCTCTGTACGCATGTATACTGAGTGATTCGATGAGCATGATAAAGTGGAGGCGGGCTCTGTACGCATGTATACTGAGTGATTCGATGAGCATGATAAAGTGGAGGCGGGCTCTGTACGCATGTATACTGAGTGATTCGATGAGCATGATAAAGTGGAGGCGGGCTCTGTACGCATGTATACTGAGTGATTCGATGAGCATGATAAAGTGGAGGCGGGCTCTGTACGCATGTATACTGAGTGATTCGATGAGCATGATAAAGTGGAGGCGAGCTCTGTACGCATGTATACTGAGTGATTCGATGAGCATGATAAAGTGGAGGCGAGCTCTGTACGCATGTATACTGAGTGATTCGATGAGCATGATAAAGTGGAGGCGGGCTCTGTACGCATGTATACTGAGTGATTCGATGAGCATGATAAAGTGGAGGCGGGCTCTGTACGCATGTATACTGAGTGATTCGATGAGCATGATAAAGTGGAGGCGGGCTCTGTACGCATGTATACTGAGTGATTCGATGAGCATGATAAAGTGGAGGCGAGCTCTGTACGCATGTATACTGAGTGATTCGATGAGCATGATAAAGTGGAGGCGGGCTCTGTACGCATGTATACTGAGTGATTCGATGAGCATGATAAAGTGGAGGCGGGCTCTGTACGCATGTATACTGAGTGATTCGATGAGCATGATAAAGTGGAGGCGGGCTCTGTACGCATGTATACTGAGTGATTCGATGAGCATGATAAAGTGGAGGCGAGCTCTGTACGCATGTATACTGAGTGATTCGATGAGCATGATAAAGTGGAGGCGGGCTCTGTACGCATGTATACTGAGTGATTCGATGAGCATGATAAAGTGGAGGCGGCTCTGTACGCATGTATACTGAGTGATTCGATGAGCATGATAAAGTGGAGGCGGGCTCTGTACGCATGTATACTGAGTGATTCGATGAGCATGATAAAGTGGAGGCGGGCTCTGTACGCATGTATACTGAGTGATTCGATGAGCATGATAAAGTGGAGGCGAGCTCTGTACGCATGTATACTGAGTGATTCGATGAGCATGATAAAGTGGAGGCGGGCTCTGTACGCATGTATACTGAGTGATTCGATGAGCATGATAAAGTGGAGGCGGGCTCTGTACGCATGTATACTGAGTGATTCGATGAGCATGATAAAGTGGAGGCGGGCTCTGTACGCATGTATACTGAGTGATTCGATGAGCATGATAAAGTGGAGGCGAGCTCTGTACGCATGTATACTGAGTGATTCGATGAGCATGATAAAGTGGAGGCGGGCTCTGTACGCATGTATACTGAGTGATTCGATGAGCATGATAAAGTGGAGGCGAGCTCTGTACGCATGTATACTGAGTGATTCGATGAGCATGATAAAGTGGAGGCGGGCTCTGTACGCATGTATACTGAGTGATTCGATGAGCATGATAAAGTGGAGGCGAGCTCTGTACGCATGTATACTGAGTGATTCGATGAGCATGATAAAGTGGAGGCGGCTCTGTACGCATGTATACTGAGTGATTCGATGAGCATGATAAAGTGGAGGCGGGCTCTGTACGCATGTATACTGAGTGATTCGATGAGCATGATAAAGTGGAGGCGGGCTCTGTACGCATGTATACTGAGTGATTCGATGAGCATGATAAAGTGGAGGCGGGCTCTGTACGCATGTATACTGAGTGATTCGATGAGCATGATAAAGTGGAGGCGGGCTCTGTACGCATGTATACTGAGTGATTCGATGAGCATGATAAAGTGGAGGCGGGCTCTGTACGCATGTATACTGAGTGATTCGATGAGCATGATAAAGTGGAGGCGGGCTCTGTACGCATGTATACTGAGTGATTCGATGAGCATGATAAAGTGGAGGCGGGCTCTGTACGCATGTATACTGAGTGATTCGATGAGCATGATAAAGTGGAGGCGGGCTCTGTACGCATGTATACTGAGTGATTCGATGAGCATGATAAAGTGGAGGCGGCTCTGTACGCATGTATACTGAGTGATTCGATGAGCATGATAAAGTGGAGGCGGGCTCTGTACGCATGTATACTGAGTGATTCGATGAGCATGATAAAGTGGAGGCGGGCTCTGTACGCATGTATACTGAGTGATTCGATGAGCATGATAAAGTGGAGGCGGCTCTGTACGCATGTATACTGAGTGATTCGATGAGCATGATAAAGTGGAGGCGAGCTCTGTACGCATGTATACTGAGTGATTCGATGAGCATGATAAAGTGGAGGCGGGCTCTGTACGCATGTATACTGAGTGATTCGATGAGCATGATAAAGTGGAGGCGAGCTCTGTACGCATGTATACTGAGTGATTCGATGAGCATGATAAAGTGGAGGCGGGCTCTGTACGCATGTATACTGAGTGATTCGATGAGCATGATAAAGTGGAGGCGAGCTCTGTACGCATGTATACTGAGTGATTCGATGAGCATGATAAAGTGGAGGCGGGCTCTGTACGCATGTATACTGAGTGATTCGATGAGCATGATAAAGTGGAGGCGAGCTCTGTACGCATGTATACTGAGTGATTCGATGAGCATGATAAAGTGGAGGCGGGCTCTGTACGCATGTATACTGAGTGATTCGATGAGCATGATAAAGTGGAGGCGGGCTCTGTACGCATGTATACTGAGTGATTCGATGAGCATGATAAAGTGGAGGCGAGCTCTGTACGCATGTATACTGAGTGATTCGATGAGCATGATAAAGTGGAGGCGGGCTCTGTACGCATGTATACTGAGTGATTCGATGAGCATGATAAAGTGGAGGCGGCTCTGTACGCATGTATACTGAGTGATTCGATGAGCATGATAAAGTGGAGGCGGCTCTGTACGCATGTATACTGAGTGATTCGATGAGCATGATAAAGTGGAGGCGGGCTCTGTACGCATGTATACTGAGTGATTCGATGAGCATGATAAAGTGGAGGCGGCTCTGTACGCATGTATACTGAGTGATTCGATGAGCATGATAAAGTGGAGGCGGGCTCTGTACGCATGTATACTGAGTGATTCGATGAGCATGATAAAGTGGAGGCGAGCTCTGTACGCATGTATACTGAGTGATTCGATGAGCATGATAAAGTGGAGGCGGGCTCTGTACGCATGTATACTGAGTGATTCGATGAGCATGATAAAGTGGAGGCGGGCTCTGTACGCATGTATACTGAGTGATTCGATGAGCATGATAAAGTGGAGGCGGGCTCTGTACGCATGTATACTGAGTGATTCGATGAGCATGATAAAGTGGAGGCGGGCTCTGTACGCATGTATACTGAGTGATTCGATGAGCATGATAAAGTGGAGGCGGGCTCTGTACGCATGTATACTGAGTGATTCGATGAGCATGATAAAGTGGAGGCGAGCTCTGTACGCATGTATACTGAGTGATTCGATGAGCATGATAAAGTGGAGGCGAGCTCTGTACGCATGTATACTGAGTGATTCGATGAGCATGATAAAGTGGAGGCGGGCTCTGTACGCATGTATACTGAGTGATTCGATGAGCATGATAAAGTGGAGGCGGGCTCTGTACGCATGTATACTGAGTGATTCGATGAGCATGATAAAGTGGAGGCGAGCTCTGTACGCATGTATACTGAGTGATTCGATGAGCATGATAAAGTGGAGGCGGGCTCTGTACGCATGTATACTGAGTGATTCGATGAGCATGATAAAGTGGAGGCGGGCTCTGTACGCATGTATACTGAGTGATTCGATGAGCATGATAAAGTGGAGGCGGGCTCTGTACGCATGTATACTGAGTGATTCGATGAGCATGATAAAGTGGAGGCGGGCTCTGTACGCATGTATACTGAGTGATTCGATGAGCATGATAAAGTGGAGGCGAGCTCTGTACGCATGTATACTGAGTGATTCGATGAGCATGATAAAGTGGAGGCGGGCTCTGTACGCATGTATACTGAGTGATTCGATGAGCATGATAAAGTGGAGGCGGGCTCTGTACGCATGTATACTGAGTGATTCGATGAGCATGATAAAGTGGAGTGGAGGCTCTCTGTACGCATGTATACTGAGTGATTCGATGAGCATGATAAAGTGGAGGCGGGCTCTGTACGCATGTATACTGAGTGATTCGATGAGCATGATAAAGTGGAGGCGGGCTCTGTACGCATGTATACTGAGTGATTCGATGAGCATGATAAAGTGGAGGCGGGCTCTGTACGCATGTATACTGAGTGATTCGATGAGCATGATAAAGTGGAGGCGAGGCTCTGTACGCATGTATACTGAGTGATTCGATGAGCATGATAAAGTGGAGGCGAGCTCTGTACGCATGTATACTGAGTGATTCGATGAGCATGATAAAGTGGAGGCGGGCTCTGTACGCATGTATACTGAGTGATTCGATGAGCATGATAAAGTGGAGGCGGGCTCTGTACGCATGTATACTGAGTGATTCGATGAGCATGATAAAGTGGAGGCGGGCTCTGTACGCATGTATACTGAGTGATTCGATGAGCATGATAAAGTGGAGGCGGGCTCTGTACGCATGTATACTGAGTGATTCGATGAGCATGATAAAGTGGAGGCGAGCTCTGTACGCATGTATACTGAGTGATTCGATGAGCATGATAAAGTGGAGGCGGCTCTGTACGCATGTATACTGAGTGATTCGATGAGCATGATAAAGTGGAGGCGGGCTCTGTACGCATGTATACTGAGTGATTCGATGAGCATGATAAAGTGGAGGCGGGCTCTGTACGCATGTATACTGAGTGATTCGATGAGCATGATAAAGTGGAGGCGGGCTCTGTACGCATGTATACTGAGTGATTCGATGAGCATGATAAAGTGGAGGCGGGCTCTGTACGCATGTATACTGAGTGATTCGATGAGCATGATAAAGTGGAGGCGGGCTCTGTACGCATGTATACTGAGTGATTCGATGAGCATGATAAAGTGGAGGCGAGCTCTGTACGCATGTATACTGAGTGATTCGATGAGCATGATAAAGTGGAGGCGGGCTCTGTACGCATGTATACTGAGTGATTCGATGAGCATGATAAAGTGGAGGCGGGCTCTGTACGCATGTATACTGAGTGATTCGATGAGCATGATAAAGTGGAGGCGGGCTCTGTACGCATGTATACTGAGTGATTCGATGAGCATGATAAAGTGGAGGCGGGCTCTGTACGCATGTATACTGAGTGATTCGATGAGCATGATAAAGTGGAGGCGGGCTCTGTACGCATGTATACTGAGTGATTCGATGAGCATGATAAAGTGGAGGCGAGCTCTGTACGCATGTATACTGAGTGATTCGATGAGCATGATAAAGTGGAGGCGGGCTCTGTACGCATGTATACTGAGTGATTCGATGAGCATGATAAAGTGGAGGCGAGCTCTGTACGCATGTATACTGAGTGATTCGATGAGCATGATAAAGTGGAGGCGGGCTCTGTACGCATGTATACTGAGTGATTCGATGAGCATGATAAAGTGGAGGCGGGCTCTGTACGCATGTATACTGAGTGATTCGATGAGCATGATAAAGTGGAGGCGAGCTCTGTACGCATGTATACTGAGTGATTCGATGAGCATGATAAAGTGGAGGCGGGCTCTGTACGCATGTATACTGAGTGATTCGATGAGCATGATAAAGTGGAGGCGGGCTCTGTACGCATGTATACTGAGTGATTCGATGAGCATGATAAAGTGGAGGCGAGCTCTGTACGCATGTATACTGAGTGATTCGATGAGCATGATAAAGTGGAGGCGGGCTCTGTACGCATGTATACTGAGTGATTCGATGAGCATGATAAAGTGGAGGCGGGCTCTGTACGCATGTATACTGAGTGATTCGATGAGCATGATAAAGTGGAGGCGGGCTCTGTACGCATGTATACTGAGTGATTCGATGAGCATGATAAAGTGGAGGCGGGCTCTGTACGCATGTATACTGAGTGATTCGATGAGCATGATAAAGTGGAGGCGGGCTCTGTACGCATGTATACTGAGTGATTCGATGAGCATGATAAAGTGGAGGCGAGCTCTGTACGCATGTATACTGAGTGATTCGATGAGCATGATAAAGTGGAGGCGGGCTCTGTACGCATGTATACTGAGTGATTCGATGAGCATGATAAAGTGGAGGCGGGCTCTGTACGCATGTATACTGAGTGATTCGATGAGCATGATAAAGTGGAGGCGGCTCTGTACGCATGTATACTGAGTGATTCGATGAGCATGATAAAGTGGAGGCGGGCTCTGTACGCATGTATACTGAGTGATTCGATGAGCATGATAAAGTGGAGGCGGCTCTGTACGCATGTATACTGAGTGATTCGATGAGCATGATAAAGTGGAGGCGAGCTCTGTACGCATGTATACTGAGTGATTCGATGAGCATGATAAAGTGGAGGCGGCTCTGTACGCATGTATACTGAGTGATTCGATGAGCATGATAAAGTGGAGGCGGCTCTGTACGCATGTATACTGAGTGATTCGATGAGCATGATAAAGTGGAGGCGGGCTCTGTACGCATGTATACTGAGTGATTCGATGAGCATGATAAAGTGGAGGCGAGCTCTGTACGCATGTATACTGAGTGATTCGATGAGCATGATAAAGTGGAGGCGGGCTCTGTACGCATGTATACTGAGTGATTCGATGAGCATGATAAAGTGGAGGCGGGCTCTGTACGCATGTATACTGAGTGATTCGATGAGCATGATAAAGTGGAGGCGGGCTCTGTACGCATGTATACTGAGTGATTCGATGAGCATGATAAGTGGAGGCGGGCTCTGTACGCATGTATACTGATGATTCGATGAGCATGATAAAGTGGAGGCGGGCTCTGTACGCATGTATACTGAGTGATTCGATGAGCATGATAAAGTGGAGGCGGGCTCTGTACGCATGTATACTGAGTGATTCGATGAGCATGATAAAGTGGAGGCGGGCTCTGTACGCATGTATACTGAGTGATTCGATGAGCATGATAAAGTGGAGGCGAGCTCTGTACGCATGTATACTGAGTGATTCGATGAGCATGATAAAGTGGAGGCGGCTCTGTACGCATGTATACTGAGTGATTCGATGAGCATGATAAAGTGGAGGCGGGCTCTGTACGCATGTATACTGAGTGATTCGATGAGCATGATAAAGTGGAGGCGGGCTCTGTACGCATGTATACTGAGTGATTCGATGAGCATGATAAAGTGGAGGCGGGCTCTGTACGCATGTATACTGAGTGATTCGATGAGCATGATAAAGTGGAGGCGGGCTCTGTACGCATGTATACTGAGTGATTCGATGAGCATGATAAAGTGGAGGCGGCTCTGTACGCATGTATACTGAGTGATTCGATGAGCATGATAAAGTGGAGGCGAGCTCTGTACGCATGTATACTGAGTGATTCGATGAGCATGATAAAGTGGAGGCGGGCTCTGTACGCATGTATACTGAGTGATTCGATGAGCATGATAAAGTGGAGGCGAGCTCTGTACGCATGTATACTGAGTGATTCGATGAGCATGATAAAGTGGAGGCGGGCTCTGTACGCATGTATACTGAGTGATTCGATGAGCATGATAAAGTGGAGGCGGGCTCTGTACGCATGTATACTGAGTGATTCGATGAGCATGATAAAGTGGAGGCGAGCTCTGTACGCATGTATACTGAGTGATTCGATGAGCATGATAAAGTGGAGGCGGGCTCTGTACGCATGTATACTGAGTGATTCGATGAGCATGATAAAGTGGAGGCGAGCTCTGTACGCATGTATACTACTGAGTGATTCGATGAGCATGATAAAGTGGAGGCGAGCTCTGTACGCATGTATACTGAGTGATTCGATGAGCATGATAAAGTGGAGGCGGCTCTGTACGCATGTATACTGAGTGATTCGATGAGCATGATAAAGTGGAGGCGAGCTCTGTACGCATGTATACTGAGTGATTCGATGAGCATGATAAAGTGGAGGCGGCTCTGTACGCATGTATACTGAGTGATTCGATGAGCATGATAAAGTGGAGGCGGGCTCTGTACGCATGTATACTGAGTGATTCGATGAGCATGATAAAGTGGAGGCGGGCTCTGTACGCATGTATACTGAGTGATTCGATGAGCATGATAAAGTGGAGGCGAGCTCTGTACGCATGTATACTGAGTGATTCGATGAGCATGATAAAGTGGAGGCGGCTCTGTACGCATGTATACTGAGTGATTCGATGAGCATGATAAAGTGGAGGCGGGCTCTGTACGCATGTATACTGAGTGATTCGATGAGCATGATAAAGTGGAGGCGGCTCTGTACGCATGTATACTGAGTGATTCGATGAGCATGATAAAGTGGAGGCGGGCTCTGTACGCATGTATACTGAGTGATTCGATGAGCATGATAAAGTGGAGGCGAGCTCTGTACGCATGTATACTGAGTGATTCGATGAGCATGATAAAGTGGAGGCGAGCTCTGTACGCATGTATACTGAGTGATTCGATGAGCATGATAAAGTGGAGGCGGGCTCTGTACGCATGTATACTGAGTGATTCGATGAGCATGATAAAGTGGAGGCGAGCTCTGTACGCATGTATACTGAGTGATTCGATGAGCATGATAAAGTGGAGGCGAGCTCTGTACGCATGTATACTGAGTGATTCGATGAGCATGATAAAGTGGAGGCGAGCTCTGTACGCATGTATACTGAGTGATTCGATGAGCATGATAAAGTGGAGTGGAGGCGGGCTCTGTACGCATGTATACTGAGTGATTCGATGAGCATGATAAAGTGGAGGCGGGCTCTGTACGCATGTATACTGAGTGATTCGATGAGCATGATAAAGTGGAGGCGGGCTCTGTACGCATGTATACTGAGTGATTCGATGAGCATGATAAAGTGGAGGCGGGCTCTGTACGCATGTATACTGAGTGATTCGATGAGCATGATAAAGTGGAGGCGAGCTCTGTACGCATGTATACTGAGTGATTCGATGAGCATGATAAAGTGGAGGCGAGCTCTGTACGCATGTATACTGAGTGATTCGATGAGCATGATAAAGTGGAGGCGGGCTCTGTACGCATGTATACTGAGTGATTCGATGAGCATGATAAAGTGGAGGCGGGCTCTGTACGCATGTATACTGAGTGATTCGATGAGCATGATAAAGTGGAGGCGAGCTCTGTACGCATGTATACTGAGTGATTCGATGAGCATGATAAAGTGGGGCGGGCTCTGTACGCATGTATACTGAGTGATTCGATGAGCATGATAAAGTGGAGGCGAGCTCTGTACGCATGTATACTGAGTGATTCGATGAGCATGATAAAGTGGAGGCGGGCTCTGTACGCATGTATACTGAGTGATTCGATGAGCATGATAAAGTGGAGGCGGCTCTGTACGCATGTATACTGAGTGATTCGATGAGCATGATAAAGTGGAGGCGGGCTCTGTACGCATGTATACTGAGTGATTCGATGAGCATGATAAAGTGGAGGCGAGCTCTGTACGCATGTATACTGAGTGATTCGATGAGCATGATAAAGTGGAGGCGGGCTCTGTACGCATGTATACTGAGTGATTCGATGAGCATGATAAAGTGGAGGCGAGCTCTGTACGCATGTATACTGAGTGATTCGATGAGCATGATAAAGTGGAGGCGAGCTCTGTACGCATGTATACTGAGTGATTCGATGAGCATGATAAAGTGGAGGCGGGCTCTGTACGCATGTATACTGAGTGATTCGATGAGCATGATAAAGTGGAGGCGGGCTCTGTACGCATGTATACTGAGTGATTCGATGAGCATGATAAAGTGGAGGCGGCTCTGTACGCATGTATACTGAGTGATTCGATGAGCATGATAAAGTGGAGGCGGCTCTGTACGCATGTATACTGAGTGATTCGATGAGCATGATAAAGTGGAGGCGGGCTCTGTACGCATGTATACTGAGTGATTCGATGAGCATGATAAAGTGGAGGCGGGCTCTGTACGCATGTATACTGAGTGATTCGATGAGCATGATAAAGTGGAGGCGGGCTCTGTACGCATGTATACTGAGTGATTCGATGAGCATGATAAAGTGGAGGCGGGCTCTGTACGCATGTATACTGAGTGATTCGATGAGCATGATAAAGTGGAGGCGAGGCTCTGTACGCATGTATACTGAGTGATTCGATGAGCATGATAAAGTGGAGGCGAGCTCTGTACGCATGTATACTGAGTGATTCGATGAGCATGATAAAGTGGAGGCGGCTCTGTACGCATGTATACTGAGTGATTCGATGAGCATGATAAAAAGTGGAGGCGGGCTCTGTACGCATGTATACTGAGTGATTCGATGAGCATGATAAAGTGGAGGCGGGCTCTGTACGCATGTATACTGAGTGATTCGATGAGCATGATAAAGTGGAGGCGAGCTCTGTACGCATGTATACTGAGTGATTCGATGAGCATGATAAAGTGGAGGCGAGCTCTGTACGCATGTATACTGAGTGATTCGATGAGCATGATAAAGTGGAGGCGGGCTCTGTACGCATGTATACTGAGTGATTCGATGAGCATGATAAAGTGGAGGCGAGCTCTGTACGCATGTATACTGAGTGATTCGATGAGCATGATAAAGTGGAGGCGGGCTCTGTACGCATGTATACTGAGTGATTCGATGAGCATGATAAAGTGGAGGCGGGCTCTGTACGCATGTATACTGAGTGATTCGATGAGCATGATAAAGTGGAGGCGAGCTCTGTACGCATGTATACTGAGTGATTCGATGAGCATGATAAAGTGGAGGCGGGCTCTGTACGCATGTATACTGAGTGATTCGATGAGCATGATAAAGTGGAGGCGAGCTCTGTACGCATGTATACTGAGTGATTCGATGAGCATGATAAAGTGGAGGCGGCTCTGTACGCATGTATACTGAGTGATTCGATGAGCATGATAAAGTGGAGGCGGGCTCTGTACGCATGTATACTGAGTGATTCGATGAGCATGATAAAGTGGAGGCGGGCTCTGTACGCATGTATACTGAGTGATTCGATGAGCATGATAAAGTGGAGGCGGGCTCTGTACGCATGTATACTGAGTGATTCGATGAGCATGATAAAGTGGAGGCGGGCTCTGTACGCATGTATACTGAGTGATTCGATGAGCATGATAAAGTGGAGGCGAGCTCTGTACGCATGTATACTGAGTGATTCGATGAGCATGATAAAGTGGAGGCGGGCTCTGTACGCATGTATACTGAGTGATTCGATGAGCATGATAAAGTGGAGGCGGGCTCTGTACGCATGTATACTGAGTGATTCGATGAGCATGATAAAGTGGAGGCGGGCTCTGTACGCATGTATACTGAGTGATTCGATGAGCATGATAAAGTGGAGGCGGGCTCTGTACGCATGTATACTGAGTGATTCGATGAGCATGATAAAGTGGAGGCGGCTCTGTACGCATGTATACTGAGTGATTCGATGAGCATGATAAAGTGGAGGCGGGCTCTGTACGCATGTATACTGAGTGATTCGATGAGCATGATAAAGTGGAGGCGGGCTCTGTACGCATGTATACTGAGTGATTCGATGAGCATGATAAAGTGGAGGCGGGCTCTGTACGCATGTATACTGAGTGATTCGATGAGCATGATAAAGTGGAGGCGGCTCTGTACGCATGTATACTGAGTGATTCGATGAGCATGATAAAGTGGAGGCGGGCTCTGTACGCATGTATACTGAGTGATTCGATGAGCATGATAAAGTGGAGGCGGGCTCTGTACGCATGTATACTGAGTGATTCGATGAGCATGATAAAGTGGAGGCGGCTCTGTACGCATGTATACTGAGTGATTCGATGAGCATGATAAAGTGGAGGCGGGCTCTGTACGCATGTATACTGAGTGATTCGATGAGCATGATAAAGTGGAGGCGGGCTCTGTACGCATGTATACTGAGTGATTCGATGAGCATGATAAAGTGGAGGCGAGCTCTGTACGCATGTATACTGAGTGATTCGATGAGCATGATAAAGTGGAGGCGGGCTCTGTACGCATGTATACTGAGTGATTCGATGAGCATGATAAAGTGGAGGCGGGCTCTGTACGCATGTATACTGAGTGATTCGATGAGCATGATAAAGTGGAGGCGGGCTCTGTACGCATGTATACTGAGTGATTCGATGAGCATGATAAAGTGGAGGCGGGCTGTGTACGCATGTATACTGAGTGATTCGATGAGCATGATAAAGTGGAGGCGGGCTCTGTACGCATGTATACTGAGTGATTCGATGAGCATGATAAAGTGGAGGCGAGCTCTGTACATGTATGTATACTGAGTGATTCGATGAGCATGATAAAGTGGAGGCGGGCTCTGTACGCATGTATACTGAGTGATTCGATGAGCATGATAAAGTGGAGGCGGCTCTGTACATGTATACTGAGTGATTCGATGAGCATGATAAAGTGGAGGCGGGCTCTGTACGCATGTATACTGAGTGATTCGATGAGCATGATAAAGTGGAGGGCTCTGTACGCATGTATACTGAGTGATTCGATGAGCATGATAAAGTGGGCGAGCTCTGTACGCATGTATACTGAGTGATTCGATGAGCATGATAAAGGGAGGCGGGCTCTGTACGCATGTATACTGAGTGATTCGATGAGCATGATAAAGTGGAGGCGGCTCTGTACGCATGTATACTGAGTGATTCGATGAGCATGATAAAGTGGAGGCGGGCTCTGTACGCATGTATACTGAGTGATTCGATGAGCATGATAAAGTGGAGACGAGCTCTGTACGCATGTATACTGAGTGATTCGATGAGCATGATAAAGTGGAGGCGGGCTCTGTACGCATGTATACTGAGTGATTCGATGAGCATGATAAAGTGGAGCGAGCTCTGTACGCATGTATACTGAGTGATTCGATGAGCATGATAAAGTGGAGGCGGGCTCTGTACGCATGTATACTGAGTGATTCGATGAGCATGATAAAGTGGAGGCGGGCTCTGTACGCATGTATACTGAGTGATTCGATGAGCATGATAAAGTGGAGGCGGGCTCTGTACGCATGTATACTGAGTGATTCGATGAGCATGATAAAGTGGAGGCGGCTCTGTACGCATGTATACTGAGTGATTCGATGAGCATGATAAAGTGGAGGCGAGCTCTGTACGCATGTATACTGAGTGATTCGATGAGCATGATAAAGTGGAGGCGGGCTCTGTACGCATGTATACTGAGTGATTCGATGAGCATGATAAAGTGGAGGCGAGCTCTGTACGCATGTATACTGAGTGATTCGATGAGCATGATAAAGAGGGGGCGGGCTCTGTACGCATGTATACTGAGTGATTCGATGAGCATGATAAAGTGGAGCGAGCTCTGTACGCATGTATACTGAGTGATTCGATGAGCATGATAAAGTGGAGGCGGGCTCTGTACGCATGTATACTGAGTGATTCGATGAGCATGATAAAGTGGAGGCGAGCTCTGTACGCATGTATACTGAGTGATTCGATGAGCATGATAAAGTGGAGGCGGGCTCTGTACGCATGTATACTGAGTGATTCGATGAGCATGATAAAGTGGAGGCGGGCTCTGTACGCATGTATACTGAGTGATTCGATGAGCATGATAAAGTGGAGGCGGGCTCTGTACGCATGTATACTGAGTGATTCGATGAGCATGATAAAGTGGAGGCGGGCTCTGTACGCATGTATACTGAGTGATTCGATGAGCATGATAAAGTGGAGGCGGGCTCTGTACGCATGTATACTGAGTGATTCGATGAGCATGATAAAGTGGAGGCGGGCTCTGTACGCATGTATACTGAGTGATTCGATGAGCATGATAAAGTGGAGGCGGGCTCTGTACGCATGTATACTGAGTGATTCGATGAGCA